>JAJOZX010010416.1:0-137351 GCA_023014485.1 Bathynomus jamesi
CGCTCGTAAAAGTCAAACTGTAGCGAAGAAAAAACGAGTTATTGTGCAAACAGGAGGGTCATTTCTCCCCATCTTATTTTCAGTTTTGGGCCCTTTACTGACTAGATTTAATATAATGAAGAAGAAGTGGTAGTGATTCCCCACGAGGTGTACGCTTCATGCAAAGAGACACGGATCTAGATCCCGTAAAAGCAGACTTAAAAGAATGGAAAGCGAATTGTTATCCCTATTAAACAGTGAAAAAACACCTGTGAGAAAGAATCTTATACCAAGAAGCTCTGCAGAAATTTCTTCACGAGTACGAAAATTATAAGAGCCCTACGGAGATTCCTGTGGTTATTAGGCACAGCACGGGGGACGATGGCGACATAGGACCTGTACCCGACGATACAACTGATCAACCAAAAAGATTAGCCACACAACATATCGAACATGTATTAAAAAATACCCTCCCACTTACATTGAGGAGTAAAGGCTTAAGTCTTTATAATCTATTGAATGAGGATCCCGCCATACAATGGACGATACAGGGGAGATCATTGTGGAAGGATCAAAGGTACAGGGATCGAATATCGTAGACATTGTCCATGATCTGGTGAGAAAGTGGGATAGGCCATCACCATCAGGATGGAAGCATATTAAAGCAAGACTACAACAAATAAATGTCCCTAAAACGTTGATAGGAAATCTGAACAGGTAAAAGACTTGGAACACGCAACGCCTGTGACACAATTGAAGGCGCCGTCACCCCCTGCGGTAACACCTTTGAAGAGGAGCAGAAGAGGTTAAACCAACCCTACCCACGTGCCTCTAAAATACGCAAATGGCTAACGTATTAACTAAACGTTATTATGACATTTCAGCCCCATCCTTTACGGCGGCGTAGATAGACTGCACGTTTACGGAGTAGGAAAAAAGATGTTGAAAGATTTGAGGGAGCAGGACGCTTATACGCTTCATAAGCCTGTGAGAAAAAGGTTTAAAACAGCCAAGACAACGGCTTCCTCGATTGATTCTATTTGCAAGCAGATTTAACAGACATGCAAAGATATTTGTGTATAACGATGGTTACCGCTACATTCTATTCATAATAGAGTGTTTTCTAGATATCTGTGGCTAGTTCCTCTGAAAATAAATCACCTGAACAGTTGCTAAAGCCACCAAAACGCTAATGTTAAAAGAAAACAGGGTTCCTGGCTATTTTTGTACGGATATGGGGAAGGAGTTTATAGGCCGTGCTTTTCAAATATGTTGACAGAGTTTAATATCAGCTATTACACAACCAATTCTATACATAAGGCTTCTTTAGCTGAAAGAGTTCAGCGCACCATAAAGGAACGCATGCACCGTTATTTTACACATAAAAACACATACAGATTTCTAGACATTCTGGAACCATTGGCATCATCTACAAACGCCGCTCGCACCATCGCACGATTGGGGCAACACCTAACGAAGTTTTAGAAAGAGGTACGCCCGAGAAGAGATGGACCACCACCACCACCACCACCACACTCTGTGCGCTTCAAAACCAATGATTATGTAAGGCTGTCGCGTTCGGGGAATAAATTCGCAAAGGGTTTTGAGCAAGGAGGACACGCGAGATTTTTAAAGTTAGGGCTGTGAGACCTAAAGGTGTGATAATGATGTATTACATTGAAGATTTGAATGGGGAAGAAATCTCAGGAGGCTTTTACCGCGAGGAATTGCAGAAAGTTGCGTTTTAATTAGAAAAAAATGTGTTTAAAATTGAGAAAATTTTAGGAAGCAAAGGTTCAGGAAGGAGGAAAAATGTACCTGGTGAAATGGCTAGGGTACCCAGAAAGCTTCAACACCTATATAAAAGCTGATGCAATAATGAAGCTTAAATAGTATGCAACATGGCTCCTAACCATTTCTACGTCACACTCCCGTCCTCCTCGTCCCTGTCTGTACACCCTAACAACACGCTAGCCAACTTTGTAACAGAACTCCATGGGCACATTGAATTGGGTCGTGATTCGTATGAGGTGGGGATATGCGAAATTCAGCTGGACACCGTCTTTTAAATATTGAACATGAAGAAGAAACCGTTTTTCGATTCTTAGAGACATTGACGAGTGTGAAAAAGCTGGGGTAGCTATGGATGAAACTATGCGCATCGCTTGGACTAAGATTGCACGGTATTACAGTACAGAAGTAAGACTAGGGGCCGGGTCAATATGGTTCGGCCGAGGATGTTGTGAGAGGCTTAAACGTAAGTTTAAGAAACTCAAACCTTACGAATGATTTAGTATATGAAATCGTAAACAACCCTGCACATACACTAATCCTAAAATCAAAGACTAACAGATGTCTTAAAGAACATAGAAAGTTCAAAATTCTAACCAACGGCCGATATAGCGCAGCCTTCCAAAGAGACACATTCACGAGACACAGTATAACTTGTCCAGATTAATGTATCAATTGAAGATGGAGAAATTGGCTGAAAGGTCCCCAGACATGTGCTATATTTACAGTAATATAGTGGAGCACCAGTTTGTTGGGGATACCCAGGCACGCCTGCTGCGCATTGCTCACATCCCCAACCATAGAGGAAGGAGTTTGAGTATTACATATGACAGACCCCATTATGTGAATGTCGCAACTAATTATAACCAATATCACAATATATATAAGAACGATGAGGCGAAAACTTCCCATTCGGTAACGGGAGCTTAACAGTGAAGCTACACTTTCGACGCACTGAGTTATAATGGATAGAAAGCCTTTCACCGTCTATCGAGGGATGCGATACCAGCGCGGTAGTGGACTTGGATCCATTTTTTCATCCATACTACGTACGGCTGTTCCTTTGCTGAAGAGGGGTGCCAGATACCTTGGAAGGAAAGCGCTACAATCAGGCCTTAACACTGCAGAAGACATATTGGCCGGGGCTAAACCTAAAGAAGCCCTAAAAAAACATTTAAAGCGTACACGGAACGAAATCATCAAAGATGCAAAGAGAAAAATGCGTGGTGGCGGGAAGAATGGTTTGGATGATCGCCGCCGGACTGTGTATGTTTTTAAAAGCTGTGTGAGAGATCGTACAAGGCCCCTACTTATTTTAGGATTGTCAGGGACAACGTATCTCCCCATCCGTAATATAAGGGGGCTTTACGCGAGTTATGACAAAAGTCGAAAATATGGGAGACATCATGATTTGTGTAAGGGGTGCCTCGAGTTTGCGGATGATATAGTGAGACATTGTAAAGAATGTCACATGGTATGTGAGCAGTGTAAAAGCACCAAATGTGAAAGCCGTGTAGTTGAGAAGAGAGACTGTGATGTGTGTAGACGCACATTTTTCAATAATAGCTGCTTTGATCTCCATAAATCAATTGGTACGTGCAGGAAAATGAGAATCTGTGAATGTGGTATGTTTCACACAATGGATAATTGGGGAAAATTTAAGCACAAGTGCGACGTAATTCACTGTCCTACATGCCAGGAGGAATATAAGGCGGATGGAGTAAAGCATGTGTGTTATATGAAAGATGCTAAGCCTAAAAATAACCCTTGTATAACTGTGTACTACGATATAGAAACATATACGAACGCTGAAACCAAAGAGGTAATTCCACATTTACTTGTGAGCCAGACCATCTGTGATGAGTGTATGGGTATCGAATGTGACGAGTGCCCCAAATGCGGTAAACGGACAAACGTTTTTAAAACGAATGTCGGCGATAGTCCTGTGAAACTATTTGTGTCCTATATTGTCAAGTTAGCCGACAAGTTCAAAAAAATGACTGTGTATATTCTCGCCCATAACGGGGCAAAGTTTGACACGCAGTTCCTTTATAAGGAGTTGCTTGAACACGAATCCTCTGAGATATTTACAGGTGATCCATTGAAAAGAGGCAACAAATTAATACAGATGCAGATAAGAGGCAATGTACAATTTAAAGATACTTTATTATTCACACCTTGTAAATTAGCAAAGCTACCCAAGGTGATGGGAGTAGCAGCTGAAGTTTCCAAAGGATACTTCCCATACACTTTCCTCACCAGCGAGACTTTAAACTACGTAGGCCCACCACCCCCCAAACATTATTTTGACTGCATGGATGAACGTGAAGACTTTGATCGATACTACGACAGTTTTAATGAAAGTAACCCTTATAATATAGCTGATGAATGTGAGCGTTATTGCGTGAATGATGTGCGCGTGCTTAGAGTATGTTTCCAGGCCTTTAGAAGTATGTACATAGCCCGTTTCAAATGCGATCCACTGCAAGTCGCAACCACCATCGCATCATTATGTTTTACGGTGTTCAAGAATAACTTCATGCCTAAAGACACCTTAGCCATTATTCACCGAAACAACCCCGCAGTTACGGACACAAGGCTATTTACTGGCTCATACACCTGCAGCAACAAACAGGTGTATACATAAAGCACGCCCGCAACACGGGTGAAGTACCCATTAAGATTAATGGACGTGTTTTTTGGGTTGATGGGTTAAGTGAAAACCGTGTCACTGGTGTGAAGACTGTGTACTCCTTTAACGGTTGCTGGTGGCATGGATGCCCCCGTCCTGAGTGCGGAGTCACCGGAGATATCAACGGTAGGTCTCCTGCCGACTGTCTTGCATCGACCCGCACCCGCGATCAACTTATAGGATCACAGTTCACTCACAAAGTCTTGTGGGAGCATGAATATGATGCACGGATGGAGACAGACGATGTATACCGTGAGGAAATAAAAACGATCAAGCGTTCAATGGTGCTGGATCCTCTCAAATGTGGTGATAGCTTGTTTGGAGGACGTACAAATCCTTTCAGACTATACTTCCCACCTACGGAGGGCGTGAAGCTCCATTACTACGATTTCTGTTCTTTATACCCATACGTGATGAAGAGCAATCCGTACCCCGTGGGCGCTCCTGAGAAACTGGTGGGGGCCTAGCCTACCATCCATCAATGAATTTTCAAAAAATTTGAATGATCATTACTTTGGGCTCTCTTTCGTAGACGTACTCCCCCCACGCAATTTATGGATGCCGATCTTACCTGTCGTTATCGACGACAAGCTCATGTTTCCCCTGTGCGTGAAGTGCTCGGAAGAGGATAACGGCGAATGTAACCATATACCCCACCAGCGTAAGATCAGAGGCGTATATACAAGTCCTGAGCTGGCCCTAGCCGTACGCCATGGTTATAGAATACTGAAGATACACGAGGTGTGGAGGTTTCAGAAGCTCCCCAACCTTTTCACACCATATATAAACGCCTTTTTGAAGGACAAGGTTGAAGCATCAGGGTATCCGCGAGGAGTTGATACCGAAGATGAAAAGTCTGCCTATATTCAACGTTACCGCGACCGCGAAGGTATACAACTTGATCGTGTCCAAATTGTAAAGAATCCTGGCAAGCGCTTTAGTGCAAAATTGTGTCTAAACAGTCTATGGGGAAAATTTGCGCAGAATACCGGCAGAGGGAACATTCATTTGGCACAAAGTTATAGCGATGTCTGGGATTATGCCAATGCCCCCGATAAAGAGGTCATGGAGATCGTGAATGTAGGTAATACTTACGTAATAAAGTACAACAACATTGAATTTGCCACAGATACCTCAAGGGTTACAAACATACCTGTGGCGAGCTTCACAACAGCCTACGCCCGTATAAAACTTTGGGGTCTATTGTATTCTCTTGGGCGGAGAGTATTGTATGCCGATACAGATAGCGTGATATTCACAGAGAGGGAGGGTGATTACATGCCCGCTATTGGGGAGTTCCTCGGCGAGCTCACTGATGAGATCAAGGATGAGTATGGGGACGACGCATACGCCGACTCTTTTATCTCAACAGGACCTAAGACTTATGGGGTACGGGTCAGGGTAGGGGATGAAATGAAATATATCGTGAAGGCAAAGGGTATTACGCTCAACCATGCGAATCGGGAGGTTGTTAACTTTGAGTCGTTGAAGGATCTAGTATGTTTGCAACCTCACCAACTAATTGTAGGCACCCACAATTTTCGGGCGCAGAAGCTGGGAGGCGTGAAGGAACTTAGGGGTACGATGGTGTGCCGTAACACCTATAGGAAACGTTACCAGTTACCTGGCACCTATGATACCGTACCCTTTGGATACCAATGATGCTTCTAACTCACACGTCTTGTATATAATCGTATCTATTTGTAAATATATATGTATATATAACTTGAATATCTCGAATCGTATTTGTAAATATATGAATATCTCAATAAATCAAATAGCGTTTCACTTTCTCCCTTGTGTGTGTGTGTGTGTGTGTGTGTGTGTGTGTGTGTGTGTGTAGGTGAAAGTTCTAAGCTCCGCCCACTGCGTGAGTCATGCTACTATCTGGGAGTCCCTGCGTGGTCAGTCGACCGCAGTAAGCCCGAGAGATCAGACGTGTATTCAGATCAGACGTATATTGAAATGGCTACCTTTAATATCGCTTGCACAACGTTTATGAAATGGTATTCAGTAAAGTGTGAGGATGTGGTGGATACCGAAAAACTTCCTATTCCCCCCTCCTATGCCTCTTTTAAAACCACATTGGATTGTGCGAAGTTCCAAGATGTACAAATACTCTACGGATGTTCTGGTGAGACTGTTGAAGGCTTTCGTTGCACAGACGATGTGCTGAAGTATGCTGCAGGGCTAAACTTTATAAAGTCTCACATACACCGTGAAGTAAAAGAAACAACGCGTGCAGAAGAGAAGCAGCAGGTATGGATAATGAGCCTTGTGGATGGGTGGTGTGACAAGCGGTATTACGTCATGCTACACCATGTCGATTACTCATACCCTACGTCTGAAAATGTGAATCTCGTGATCATGGACAATCTTAGGTGTTTTTATCACTATATTAACGTATATCATGGTGAGGTTCATAGTGAGGTTGTGGCTTGTGCCATGCGTGAGTTTTTAACAGATTTTAGAGACGAGTATCGTTTGATGGGTAGAAAGGAAAAATATGAGCATATGTTCCTCTCAAATAGTGCGCCGGAGTGTGGAGATGATTAGCGCCTAGTTCTTATCCAAAGTGCGTAGGCTGGTAGTGACGAAACGGAAAAACAAATATGTGCAACAATTCGAGTCGTACGAACATGCCCATTCACGTATCATCGAGTCAGCCGCCCGTCGAACCGTTCCTGCCTGTGCCTCACACGGCTCATAGTTATCTCAGAGCTTGAACCGAGTAGACGTGCGCTCCTCGAATACGATGGAACTTCCTTTGAGCAGCATTCTCAACGCCTCGTACGATGTGTCCGTGACGAAATCGTTGCGCGTGTTCAGGCGTAATTCCGGTACCATTAGCTATGTACTGGAAACGGAATGTAGACCGACAAACAAACGGGTTTATTTAAGTATCGAGGAGATGAATAGAATCTTTGTGATAGTTGATAAGTGGTGTGAAGATCGTTATAAAATACCTGCTAACGTAGGTACAAGAGAGCAGATTAGTGACGCGCCCTCATACGCCGTTGTATGTACGTTGTGTATAAATAACGATCGGCCGTGCATTGATATAAGGCTGATGTGGAAGAATGCTTCTGATAATAACGCTCTTATTCCTACGCGAAACCGTTTCATCCTCGACAGAATGTTTGAAATCGTCGGATTCCGTAAACTGAAACCTATATTAGACGCGCGTGTTACGGATATGCTTTATTTTGATACAGTTCTTGAATACGCATACACTGCTCTGCTCGATGGGTTTACCGAGTGTAGGACTGGTGAGAATGGTCTAGTGCTGGATGTTTATTTAAAAAGTTTAGACTCTTTGAAATACCATGAACTTTGGTACAAAGCAATTGATCGGTACAAGGCTGAGCTCACCTACACCGTTCACCCTGAAGAACTATTTCTTTATATAACGCGCAGTTGCCGTAACGATTTAGAAGATTATTTCAATTGCCGTTATGTTGAGTGAAGAGTTCACGATTGAAAAGCTCGAGTCGGTAGAAATAAACCCTCGATTGGAAAAGCATTCTTATAAACTTGCGTTTAATAATGTAGCTAACGATGAACTCTTTGTGCGTGCTTTTGATTGTATTCTAGACGTATTTAAAGATGACTTGCCAACCGGTTGTAAAGTGGGGACAAAAATAGTACTGAACGATATGAAAGCCATTCATATCGAATACAGGTTTCCCTATACTTTAAGCGGTGAAATATTATTAAGCCGCATAGATGAGTGTAATTGTAAACTCGATTAAGACCGATTTTAGTATTTTGAAAAAAAAGTGAATTGTATATATATATTTTGATTATACGCATATTTCTATTGATTTGTGTTTATATATATATATATATATATATATATATATATTTTGCTTGATATTTCTCCTGTACTGTTATGTACATATTGAAGTGTATATGAAATGTATATTTTATTTATATATCACCATATTTGTGTGTGTGTGTGTATATTTCTGTTATGTACATATTGAAATGTATATGAAATGTATATGAAATGTATATTTATTTATATATAATTATGTGTATATATTTCTGTTATACGCATATTCCTCAAATGTATATGAAATGTATATTTTATTTTATATATATATATATATCCATAATTGTGTGTATATTTCTGTTATACGCATATTCCTCAAATGTATATTTATTTTCTATATATTTATAATAAAAAGAATGATGCAATGTTGTTTATTGTTATGCCTTCTACTACCGGTATTCTGTATACAACAGGTATCTGGCAATATTTAAGCCTTCTAAGCCAACTGGCTGATTAGGAGTCTATAATAGTGTATACAATGGAATACATGGCGCTATCTGGCAACTCAGCCAACTGGCTGATTAGGCGTATATAATAATAATAATGTATGCAATAATACTGCTAAAAAGAGGTATCTGACAACCAGCCAACTGGCTGATTAGGAGTCTATAATAATGTATACAATGGAATACATGGCGCTATCTGGCAACTCAGCCAACTGGCTGATTAGGCGTATATAATAATAATGTATGCAATAATAAAAAGAGGTATCTGACAACCAGCCAACTGGCTGATTAGGAGTCTATAATAATGTATACAATGGTATCGCGGTATCTGGCAACTCAAGCCATTTACGCCAACTGGCTGAGTAGGAGCCTATAAAACAACGCCAGCCCGGCTGGAAGTCTTAATGTGCACTTGGCTCCTGCCAGGTGAACACCTCTCCTCCTTTCTCTCCTCCTTTCTCTTGGGGGATAACGCCGCCTCCAAGTTTTCACCCCACCCCCTTTCCCCCACCCCCCTTTGCAACAACCCCCTTTGCAACAACCCCCACCCCCTTTGCAACAACCTCCACCCCCTTTGCAACATTACATAATAACTTGCAACATTCCTGCACTCTCCCCTTTTGCGGCTATACTACTGATCTCTACAAATAGACATGAACAGAATCTACGAGGGCCACTCAATATATTTTGCACCACCTTTTTTTTTTCTTTCCAAGTTTCCTTGTAAGTTCCAGAAATTTTGTACACAAGTAGTTACATACCTTTTTTACAAGTTTTTATTTTTCCACATAGTCTCCATCCTTTTCTACGGCTTTCCTCCACCTCGAAACAACGGCCTTTATTCGTTGCTGTACCTCATCGTCACTCTGAAACGCTCTTCCACGAATAGCATTCTTCATTGGCCCAAACAAATAGAAGTCTGAAGGTGCCAGATCCGGGCTGTATGGAGGGTGGGGTAACACAGTCAAGTGCATTTCTGTAATGGCCTCTCTTGTTTGCAAGAGAGGCGTTATCGTTCAAAAGAAGGACGTCTTCCAGTTTTGTCTCCGGTCAAATTCGCTTTATACGTCTCTGGAGTCTCTGTAGGGTAGCAATATATATAATGTCCACCAGAATCACCCCTTTCATGTCCCAGAAGATGGGGCCATAACCTTTGCTGCAGAGGGAGCTATTTTGAACTTTTTCTTGCGTGGGGAGTCTGCGTGATGCCACTCCATGGATTGGCGTTTTGTTTCAGGTTCAAAGTGGTGTACCCAAGTCTCATCCCCAGTCACAATTCGTGAAAGGAAGTCATCCCCTTCTGTCTCGTATCGAACCAACGCCTCAGAAGCAATTTCTTTTCTTTGGGCTTTGTGATCTTCAGTCAGTTCGCGAGGAACAAACCGTGAACACACTTTTGAGTATCCCAGTTGCTGAATTATCGTACTCACACTTCCTTCACTAATTCCTAGCTCCAGTGATAGCTCATTGTATGTGACGCACCGATTTGATCGAATGATGCTGTTAGCAGGTTGCACAGTGTGAGATGTCACAGCCGATGCCGGGCAACCGCTGCGTGGCTCATCATCGAGGCTGGCTCTCCCTCTCTCTCCGATGATCTCACACGTTTAGACCAGCGTCCAACTGTACTTCTATCAAGAACAGCATCTCCGTAAACGTTTTGTAGACGTTTGTGAATATTTCCAACTGTTTCATTCTCTGCAGGTAAGAACTCGATAACAGCTCTCAGTTTACGACGTCCATCACTGTCAGACGCCATTTTCAAAACTGCGTTAACCATCGGTTTTATACAAGGGCGTTTGAAAGCGGTTTTATACAAGGAGTGGAGGTTCAAACTGGAAAAATCCTGTTATGTGAAGCGCAAAAAGTTCAAACTTACTGCCCAAAAGACATTTCAGCCCCATGGCCTATTATTTAGCTAAGAAAAAAGGGTGGGGCAAAATATATTGAGTGCCCCTAGTAGAATTTATTGGTAGATCATTTGAATTTAAGTCGAAGAAAACCATGCTAACATTATATGATTCCTTAGGACGCTCCCACCTGGAATACTGCGTTCAGTTCTGGTTTAAAATGATAAAGATTTTGATAACGTCGACGCCGAAAAATAGTTCACCTTCAGAAATGCAGATCGAACTCGAGGTAATGGTCTTAAATTAGTTGGTAAACATTTTAATTCCAATGAAGCTAAGCATTTCTTCTTTAATCGTATAGTTAATTTGTGGAATGGATTGCCAGCCAGGATGGTTCAAACTAATGCGGTCGAGTTCTTTAAAAAGAGACTAGATGCTTATCTTGCCTTGAACTCCCAGTTAGAAGCATTTGTTAGTGCATAAACGTATTGTAGAAATTTCACTCGGACTCTCTCGGACTCTCTCTCCTCTTTGCTTCAAAATTTTCACTTGTCTCTAAATTTCCCTCCTTTCTTTTAACCTCCTTTCTTTGCTTTGCTTTAAAACTTTCACTTTTCTTTAATTTTTTCCCATCTTTTAACCTTCCTCCTTAAGCGGACAGACTCGTAGGGACTAGCGGGTATGTTGATGTTTGGTGTACTTTCTATTTCTTTGTATTTAGACTTAGAGCGACGCCAAAAACAGACGGATGATTGTTCCATGTTTTCTCTTTCACCCAAGTGAATGCATTGAAACAGGAACTAAGAAAACTAGTTAGCATACTGTACTGATGCGCTTCATTAGTATGTTTACAAAAAAAAAAATATAATAATGGAAACATGACCGAAATTAAAGCTAAAATAATTCCAGATGCGCGATACTTTGTTTATATAAAAAATGTCAATTATTGTTCATCTGACAAAATTCTTTGCGCTCTGAATTATCTTACATTTTTATTTCTGTTCTTAACGAAATTTTTAATACTGATTTTACAACACAACGATATGTGATCTTACTCTGTTTACGGAAGTGTTCTGTCATGAGCAATTAATGAATTTTGATAACAGCTTAGACATTTTGAAGAACAAATAATTCAAAAGCTTTCTTATGTGCTTAAGTGAGGCTGCCAAAGTTTTATTAGATCTTTATAAGATAATACTTTTTACCAGTTACAATATGCCCTCGCGGTGTCTCAGTGGTTTGTCCCGACAAACAGAGTTGAAATGTTCGGTTCCCCCTCGCTGCCTTTTCTTCCCTTCAATTAAGAAGCGCCTTTTGTCGAAGGCGGCGATGGAGGTAAAGAAGAGAGCCAAGCAATGGGGCTGGGCCTCACCTACCTTGATTTCTTTTGACGTCATGTTTCCTTTGAAGGCGCCAGTTATTTCGATCACTCGCGCACCAGTAAACCTGAAACGCCATATATTTTCTTCGGGAACGCACGTCATAGATATTATGCGCGAGATTATTATCACTAAACAATAATAATTATTATAATAATAAACATCCACTGTTACCATAAGGGATCAATTTAGGGAAATTAACTACATATAATAGTTATGGTTAATTATAAACTTTAGTAAAGGAAATTTAAAATGTTTTTTTTTTAATTATAGATATACATGATGTAGGAATTAAAGAAAATTTGGTCACTGCAGCATAACAAGTGCAGACGAAGACCGCACTAAAAAGCAGAAAGCGCGCGGAGGGAAAAAAAAGATTGAGACGTAATCCGATTGGGTGCATTCAGACCTCAACAAAGCTTTTCATTATTTCCATAAGTTTTTATTTTAACGTAAGTCGTGAAATACAGTATTTAAAATCAATTTAACTTCCCTTCCGGTAAAGGGATTTTCCTGCCTGTCCTTGGCCATTTTTTAAATAATATAACGTAAATTTAAAGTTTAATTTAATATGCGAACTTATGAGTAAAACGTAAAACTTTTTCCCCTGTTCTTTTCTCTGTTTTCAACGTGTATTCTTTTCTCGGTGTTTTTAGAAGTGACTATAAGTGATTCGTTCATATATGTACATATGAAAATGAAAATGAAAATGAAAAGGTTTATTGGCAGACTATAGTCCATATGACAAATATTATTAATACAATGACAGTTCATACACTAAGGATAGAAATATATACAATTGATTAGAAATAATACTGCACTGTCGAAGTTAAGTGGAGCTACAGACAGACGTTTTCGTACCAAGAAGTCCATAGCTTAGAGGATAAATGGCAGGACTCATGGATAGCTTGGATGATCGGGTTGGTTGATTTTTTAATTCTTTGCATTAGACTGTGTTGAACACGTCTTGTTACCTCCGGGAAGCTCGGGACATTGCGGGTAGCAAACATTTGCGAAGCTGAGCATCTCGGGGGGTAATTTATGCAAGAGTCTAAAAGACCTGTTGTACAGCAAATTTAGGGTTCTGCCAGACACTTTTTTATAATTCACCCAGAGTTGCTGACCGTATATACTGACAGTATATTACTGCAGAAAGTACGAAAGAGTGTGTCTTTAGCTTCACTTGTACAGAAACGAAAGTTCCTTATGGTCATATTCGCTTTAGCACACAGGCTTCGAGATTGTTTTCTTATATCCGAGTCATCACTCAAGGAGCTGGTAATAGTTTGACCCAAATACTTAAACTCTTGTACTTCCTCAATTACTTCACCGTTCATTTTAAACCTTATATCAGCTGGCTGATTACAGCTTTTAGGATGAAATTACATAACCTTAGTTTTTGTAACATTAAAAAGAATATCATGTTTCTGCGAATACACTTCGCAGACATTTAGTAGCCGATCCAGACCTTTAACAGAGGGACTTATTAACACCATATCATCGGCATAAACTAAGTTATTTATCCTTGTGTTATCTATACAACATCCTACTGTTGCCTCATTAAGTGAAGCAATTAATCCGTCAATATACACATTGAACAGCATAGGGGAGAGCAAGGAGCCTTGTCTCACCCCGCAAGAGGAGCCAAAACACTCGGATAGTACATTGCCCCACCTAACAATGAAAGATTGGTGGGAATACCAAAATTTCAATAAATTTAATATGTACATGGGAACCTTCCTGTCTTCTAGTTTTGCAAATAAAATATTGTGGTTCACCCTATCATATGCCTTACTTATATCAAGGAAACAGCTATAAATGGTTGAATTACTGTCAATGTATTTAGATATTGTTTCTTTAAGTACATAGATACACAGGTCAGTTGAGTGGGACCTTTTAAAGCCAAACTGATTAGGAGATGTCCATAGGAAATCATTTAATCGGAGTAACAAGAATATATTGTAGTCTTGTGTAGGCCTACCTTTGTTGTGATACTAAGGAAGACCGGTTTACTCTCACTCAACATAATTCTCATTTCATTCCGCGCCCAAGAATGGCAAAGTGAGAAAGTGAGACTTCCAAACAAGGCATTTTACTGTAGAGTGGATTTTTCACTTTTGTTCATTCTCACTTTGGACCACGAATGGGAAGTAATCGGAAGATCCTAGAGTGGATTTAACTTTGATTACGAAGTGACAGTGACACTTAGTACTTGATAATGAATGATTAAATTGTTTGTGAGCCTATAGTGAAACTGTGAGCCTACAGTGTTTATAAGATATCATAAACGGTACATTGAGACTTTGTTTCGAGATTACCATGTTACCATCCTGTGTGACACTGAAACTTATTGTGTGTGAAACTCAGTTACATTGTGTATGAAACTTAGACACTCAATTTTGATTAATTCAAGCTACTAAGAAGTTGTATAAAATTACGCTCATTATGAAATGGATGCCAAATGAAGGAATGAAGAGTGAATGATGTTAATGCAATGGACGAATGAATAGAGAATGAGAGGGTATCATCCTGTTTAATGTCATTCATTTCATTCCGCACCCGAGGGTAGAAAAGCTGAGAGTGAGAATTTCAAAGGAGACATTTTCAAAGCGGTCTATTCGTAATTCATATCATTCTTATTCTCATCCATGGCATTCCCACTTTGGTGCGGGTTAGGTTAGATTAGGCTAATGTTAGGTTAGGTTAAATTAAGTTATGTTAGAACCCTCATTTGCAAATTATAAACAATCCTGGGGCCTCACCTACATCATACGCCTCTATATATCACTTATATTTTATAGTGCACAAAAATGGGATATCGATTTTTAAAAATGTATATTTTGAATGAAATCTTAGCATAAAATAATGCTTAATAGGAAAGAAGTGACACTTTTGGTTGGTGTCAGCTTCTAACCATCCAGGGAGTGTATTTATGGGAGGTACTGAGGACAACAGCTGCACCTTTAACATGCATTCCGTTAGAATTAGCATTGACGGACAAAACATAAATATGGAGAATGGCTCCTTATAAAACAAAAACATTTTCATTGCAAGACAGAACAACAATTTAAAAACAATTGTGTTTATCTGATTACAACGCTCCTCTGATTACAACGCTTTACAGTTTGGGAAGGACCGCAGTAGGGCATACTCAATGAAACAAGGTGTTGCCCAGTCTACACTTATGTTTTTGCTACTTCTAACTCTAATATAATAATAATTCTAAAACAAGACAGGTTTAGGAAGTCGATGTGACCGAGAAAGGAGACAGAGAACAAGGCAAACTTAAATAGGCGTAGAGGGAGTAAAGATGGAGAAAAGTGGGAAAGAGGAACGAGAGAGTGAGTAAAAGAAGACAGATAAAGAGAATAAAGACAATAAAGTGGGAGATTGGAGGAGCTAGTTGGAGAACCCACCTCGCATGGTTTCGGAGTCATCGCGAGCCGATCACGCCATCCAGAACCCCTCCAAATAAATAAAAAAAAGGGTCGTTCAAGCGAGACAAATATTTACGCCGTTTGTCCATACTCTGTTAAACTCCAAAACCAGGTGTAGTTATTGCATAACTAAACACTAATGAAAATCTACTTAGAATCTTAAACGACAAATCAGAATTTGAAATGAAAGCTGCTCAAAAAAAAAAGCTTAGAAAAGAATAGACCTATTAGTCAAAGATATTTATAATTAACGTATCAATGATAAAATTCGAGGAATAGGTTCGTATAATAATGATCATCCGTATGATTTACCTAAGGTTCATAAGAATCAACGTAATTCCCTTAACCTCCACCCGTCACACCCCGTCTTCGTTCAATTATTAGCATAACGGGAACAGTCACTAGAGATATAACGCAATATTTAAAGAGAATATAATAAAATGTTAGCTAAACATTGTAAAATGTTATCTAAACATTGTAAAATCGACCGACAAATTCCTAAAAAAAATACACTGCATTTATCTAGTTTTCAATATCAGATATGAACAAGTCGACAGAACGTGAAACAAACGTTTCCATAACATTTGAAAAGTGTTCTTTAATGTTAATAATTAATCAGTAATTTCTTTAATATGGCGTTTGCTATTGTTGGTAGTCTTTTTTTCATGATCATAAACATTTTATAATATATCAGTGGTGGCATTCATAAAATCATTTGGAAATAAACTTTGGATTCTAAAAACATTTGTAAATATTGTAAACTTTGGATTCTAAAAACATTTGGAAATAAACTTTGGATTCATAAAAACATTTGGAAATAAACTTTGGATTCTAAAAACATTTGTAAAACTTTGGATTCTAAAAACATTTGTAAATACTGTAAACTTTGGATTCTAAAAACATTTGGAAATAAACTTTGGATTCTAAAAACATTTGGAAATGAACTTTGGATTCTAAAAACATTTGGAAATAAGTTTTGGACTCTAAAAACATTTGAAAATTAAGGATATTTGAGATTAAGATTTACAGACAGTTTTAATCCCTCTTATATCTACGTTACGTTTGTTATCTACGTTTTGTTATCTTTAACGATAATGTCCATATTAATTTTTTTTTTAAAAAAAAAAGACACTCGTGTCAGTGAACTAAAATTTACTTTGAAAAAATATAATAATTGTCAGTTTCATTGTTTAGAGCAGTGATCCACAACCTGGGGTCCGTGAATGAGTTTCAGAGGTCCGTAGAAGACAAGGAGCATGTTCTAATTCACACAAAATTAGAATATACAAGTTAATTTTGCTAAGGGGTCCTCAAAAATAACTCATATTCTTCTATGGGTCCACAAGTGAGAAAAACGTTGCGAACCACTGGTTTAGATAAAGCAGTGTTTCTCAAACAGTGGGTCGCGACCCCCCCCCCCCTTCCGGGTCGTAGTTTGTTTACCCCTGTATTAGTGATTTTTATGCAAAAAAAACAGAAAAAATCTCCGCTTCGTGAATTTGCTTACCCTCATTTGATAGAGTCCGAACCATATATACAGTATAACCTAATTATATATGTAACCTAACCTAACTTATCGTAACATAACCCAACCTAATTTAATCCAACCTAATACAGTTAAACATTCCATACGTTGTCCAGTTGCGGCTGGTCAAAGTCCGAATTATTTATATATTAAAACGCGCATTGTCCAACTGCCGGGCTTTGTCCGTAACATATATACCAATTCCATTGTTCTAAAAGAAGGGCTATAACTCCTTTTATATATTGGGTATAAAACAAATACCCTTCGCTTGAGAACACTTCACCAAGCAAGATTCGAAATTTCTAAAACTGGATCATGAAAAGAATTTAAATAATTACATTTTAAACCATTCTAAAATTCTTTATCGAACATGGCGATTCCCAAACCTCAGAATAGTGGAATCGCTTTTGATAAAAAAAAACAACAACCCTGAAATCACTATAACATTCAATGAAATGTTAAAAATTTCAAATATTTTGTAACTAAACAACTTTATTTGCGTGTTTCGTTACTAATTAATTTCCTTTTTTGATTTCTTGCATTAGAGATTTTTAACTATTTACATTACGTTAAATTATTTCATTGAAAATGTTCTTGGTACAAGGACGAAACGTTGCCATGACAACAAGAGTTTTAGCTTTGTTTTATACTCAAGGCTAATCCTTAACAATCTCTCTTCAGCATAAAAGGAAATTATTCCAGAAACTAGAAATAGCTACTATTACTGCTAATAATAATAATAATAATAATAATAATAGCTAAAACTATGGTTATTAAAACAGAAAAATTGATATTAACCTAAAATTGAACGAATTTACATTTAACATCCTTTAAATGTACGCCAAACTCATCTCCCGTAACTCAACCTTATTAAATTAACTCAAGAAATATCTTCACATAATTCATTTACGAAAAAAATGTAAAGAGGAATGTGAATGTAATTACAGACGCGAGTAAAAAATTCCTTCGTGATTAACGTGAGTAATAGATTGGTCAAATGAATAAAAATGAATAAAAATTAATAAAAATTAACATCATACATAGAACCAGCTGTTATCTTTTTATCAAAAACTACTCCTATTTTAAAACTTCGAGATGATAATAAATCAACATTTACGAAGGTTAAAAAGGATTTGAGAAGTTACATCAAATTACACGGGCACACATAGCAATGATAATAATAATAGCAATAATAATAATAATAATAATAGCACTAACAATAATAAAAAGATATAGTTACATCAAAGTTGTATACAGTATATAATGTCTTTCAATATCTGTCTAATTTTGATGAGTTTACTGTCTATTTTGTGCCCATGTACGTTTAAATCGCAGAAACTCATGAATATATATATATATATATATATATATATATATATATATATATATATATACATACATTTTAACTGCAAACACGCAGTATAATTAACGTAAAGAACGACGCTTGTATAGGAGAATATTCCGCGCAAGATGAGGAGAGAGAACGAAACAAATGAAAAATGCTGACCGGCAATCGGAAGATCCCGGGTTCGGTTCCCGGGTGGTTACCTCATTTTTTCATTTGTTTCGTTCTCTCTCCTCATCTTGCGCGGAATATTCTCCTATACAAACGTCGTTCTTTATATATATATATATGTAACAATTGCGCTATTACAATTTGCAGTTTGTTCTGTATTGCGTAAGATATAAATATTAACTGCATCAATTAAGGGCAAATTCCATAAGACACTTAAAGACTATATAAACAATACTTGTTTTCAGTCTATTTGAATAGGGTCTGTAACTCAGTTGACCCTGTTAAACATGGAACGCTGAACGTTGCAGTGACCCTATTCCCTCTGACCACTGACCTTTCCCCCTCCTTTCCATTTTAATCTGATCAGAACCAGCCGCTAGGATTAAGGAAAAGAGAGAGAGAGAGAGAGAGAGAGAGAGAGAGAGAGAGAGAGAGAGAGAGAGAGAGACCACACCTAATATTTCAATATCCTTCGTCGACCTTCATTTTTCTTCATATTTCAATCCAGTTTTTTTTAATTTTCTCATTTTAGCATTTCGCTTCAGTGTTCCATGAAATAAAAATTGCGAAAAAACTCATTTAGAATCAGCGAATTATTTCTCAAATGATGATAAAAAATAATTAGAAATATCTCCTGCTCAATATTAACCACTTCAGTAACTAATCATGCTTCGAACCAGGCAGTATGGAAACCTTTTTATTTGTATCGTATACAAGTAGAAATCAGTTAAAAATAAACTAGTCTCCTGTGTATATATATATATATATATATATATATATATATATATATATATATATATATATTCACGTCTTAGGTTTCAAAAAAATATGAAACGTGATTTGGCAGACGAAATTGTAAAATTAAGACACAAGATTTTTATGCTTTGCTTTCAAGTATCTCTTAATTTAGTATTTCCAAACATTCTTCCTAGCTCTGACAACAGTAATATATTCCTGCCACGCTACCGTGCACTTACAGTAGGCTTGCCAGGAAACTCTTTGCATAAACTTTAGAAAATCTGTAAGGTTTCGTATTTCCTCCCAGATACTTTGAATCACCTGAAGATCAGGGCCACCAGCCTTCTTTAGTTAGCCTTATAAGGCATAACCTAACCAATCGTCAAGGGCGTACAGTTGACCTAACGATTGGTTAGGTTAAGTCGTGATATTTTCGTTAGTTAGCCTTATAAGGCTAACTAACGAAGGCTGGGGGGCCCTGATCTAGATCAGGTGATCCAATACTTTTAAAAAATAATATATTAATTTGAAGCCAGGTAAAATAATATATATATATATATATATATATATATATATATATATATATACAATATGGAAACTGAAGTAAAGTTTGCAGGACAGAGGAGGCTTAGTCGCTGCGTCCCTGCTCGGGGCGTGGCCCAGCAACGCAAACCCGAAACCTCCTCTGTGCTGCACGTTTTACTTCATTCTCCGTGCTAAAATCAAACTACGGTTATTGAAGTCCTCTATAAAATAATATATATATATATATATATATATATATATATATATATATATATATATATAATTTTACCTGGCTTCAAATTAGTATATTATTTTTTAAAAGTATTTGGGAGGAAATGCGAAACCTTAAAGATGTTCTAAAGTTTATGCAAAAAGTTTCCTGCCAAGCCCACTGTAAGTGCGCCGTAGCGTGGCTGGTAAATTCTGTTTACGTGCAAGAAATTACTTAATTACGTTAGGCAAGTAACCTGGTGGTAAGTTGTTTTATTTTGCTACGTTCGCTGGTTCATTTTGTTGTTCACAATTTGGTTTTGAGTGAATCAGACGATGTTGAACAAATTAATTATCAATGAGTATTGAGTACCCTAACCGCGGTTGAAAAAAAAGCCCCCTGTAAACATTTGTCGGCAAAGCTAAGGTCCAGAGATAGCATTGCAAGATACCCTGACTTTCTGCTCGAACAGCAAAGACATCAGTGCGGGTGAACTGACCTGCAGCCAAGAAAATTCACCAGTCGCCAGCATGAATGGCTGACGAATCTATAGGTTTAAGGCAGCTGATGGCGATCCGTAAAGCGGATATCAAAATTTGATCTGAACTTGCAGCCTACATTAAGATAAACTCTTTCCACGTTGTTAAGGATGTCCGAGTACTTCACTCTCCATAACTTAGCTATTTCTACCTCTCCAGACACTCCATCAATTGTTGATGGGATGACATTCTTAGCACCCGTTTCTTTCTTCGCAAATTTTCAGAATTTGTTACTGTTATTATTTAAATTAGCCTCACAGACTTTTTTTGAAGCTCAAATAGAGTCTTGTTCCTGTTTACATTCTTATGGCTGCTTTATAGTGAGCCCTACTTCTACTCATATTCATGTAAACTGCCCTTATTCTCGGACGACCGAGGAGACACCATATATCGTAAGCATCCTTTGATTCCTTTTTCAGGGAGGCTATAAATTCACTCCATTTAGGAATAATTTTAGTATGACAGTTGTACTATTTAATCCAAGCCTTCCTGCTTCTCTTAGTATGGATGTTATATCATTATAATACCTATCAACACGTTTAAAGTGAGAATCATTTGAACAGGAATTACTACAGTCAAGATCAGAGTTGGAAAGATTACTCATTTTTTAATTACTGAAATAATATGTGATCATTACAAATGTAATCGATATCCAAATTAGTCTTTTCAACTCTGGTCAAGATGCAATAACTCTAAATTATTAAAAAGGTGCTCTGTCGTATCTTTATACTGTATTCTATTTTCTGTTGCATATTAACCTTAGATCAGTCGACACGTTCATTTCTACCTTAAGAGTTATTATGGCGTGTTTTAGTTAAGTTGGTACAATTAATTACTAGCTTCAATGATCTGTGATCTGAGAAAAAGAAATCATGCAAAATATGAACATTGACAATTCGTTCCTTTAAATTATTACTAATGAGACAGTGATCGATCCATCTCGTACCTTCAGTCATATCGCTGACATACGTGAAAGTATTGCTATTTGTAACTAGAAATTTTACATCACTTATACTTAATTTAGCAGACTCGCCCATGGTGCTCAATTCTACAAAAAATTCTGAAGCCACATCGACATTACTAATATTCTACACTGCGAATATTGTGGTTTATCTGAAAGTGACTTAATTTTATGCAAAAAAATCAATGTATTCATCTAGATTACACCAAGGAAAGAAGCAAATTTGAGATTTTTGACCTTAGCTCAAAGACTAAAAATTGGGAAGAAATCAGATCAAATATGGCTCAAATAGAGTGGAAAACAGTATTCAAGTACAAAACAGTTGAAGAGATGCTGCTAATTTTAGTGAAAAAACGCTGGAAATTTTAGGAAAATATGTTCCAGAAAAGCAAGAAAAAGGAAAGAAGAACTATTTCGAAAGGCAAATTTGAACAGTATTCCGCAAAAGAAAGAGAGTAGCTACAAAATTAATAAACTGCATAGACAACAATGACAGAAAGATGATACGAGAAAAGATGACGAAAATCGATGAAGAAGCACAATCTCTCATCAAGGGTCATTCAGAGAGGGAAGAGGAAAGTGCGGTAGAAGTAATAAAAGAAAACCCAAAATACTTCCATAAATTTTCGAAAAGAAAAACAAGAATTCGCGCCGCTATCGGGTCCTTAAGGAATGAAAATAATGAACTGATCGACGATTTAAAGAAAATATCTGAAATATTGAGAGCTCAGTATGAATTATTTATTAATAACTTAATTTATTAATTTAGTATTGCAAAATTTACAAAGTGGTATCTGATCGCATTGCCTTCTTTGAAAAGATGCTACAAAGAGAGAATATAGCTGATTTTGACTTTACCTCAGAAGATACAGCGCGAGCTATAGAACAAATGAAATCACATTCAACTGCAGATCCAGACAAATGGAACGCCTCTAAAATTAAAAACTAGAATAAAATACCTGCACCCCTGTACTGAATATGGAGAAGATCTTTGGACACAGGATAAATACCTAAAGAATACCTAAAGGAGGGGACAGATTTTAAGCAAAGAACTGCAGACCAGAGTCACTGAAATTTCATCTTCTCAGAATATATGAAAGAATATTTAAAGAAAATTTATGACAGTTTGGAGACTGGAAGGATTCAATGAGAACCAGCACGGTTTCCCATCAGAAAGATCGTGCCTATTACAACTAATAGAGCATTATAACAACATAATTGATGCACTTAAAAACAACGAGAACCATGATGTAATATACACAGATTTTGCTAAAGCATTCGACAAGTGTAATCATAGTATCATAGTATAATAGCATATAAAATGAAACATATAAGAATAACGGCAAAATGACTCTATAACTTCCTCAGAGAACGTGAGCAAGTTGTTAAAATCCAAGGAATGACCAACAAAATCGGAAGTACGCAGCTCAGTACCACAAGGAAAATAGTACAGTACCATCCTTTGCTGACGATACCAAAATTAGCTGAAAAGTTTGAAATGCAAACGTGGAATCTTTACAGACGAACAGATACAAATAGTCAGAAGAAAACAACATGAAATTAACACCTAAAAATTTCAGCTCTTGAAGGTATGGAAAAAATAAGAGCTAAAACAAACAGAATATTAAGCCCAAAAGAGGTAGAAAATCCAAAGAAACGCAAAAACAAGAGATATAATGATCAACGATGCAAAATTTGAGACACAAAATCAGATAGCGATAAACAAGGCAAAAAGAATTACGGGATAGTTACTGAGAACATTTAAAAGAAGGGACAAAAAATTAATGGTTCCCTTGCTGAAAACACTGATCATACTAAAACTGGAATATTGCTCAGTCTTGACGTCTATATATAAAAAGGAAGAAATTAATAAACTAGAAGAAATACAAAGATATTTCACAGTCAAGATCAATGACTGCAAAGAACTCAATTACTAGGAAAGACTACGTACACTAAGTCTATATTCGCTGGAAAGAAGAAGAGAGAGGTACAACATAATATACGTATGGAAAATAATAGAGGAACCTAACCTCAAACTGAGCCCGATAACCACCCAAACAATACTGGAAAATAGGAAGGTATAATGTGTAGTGTTCTCAAACTAAAGGCCAGACAATGGACATCTTCAGCTCTAAAAGAAAATATTTTTGTTATCAGAGAACCAAAGCTATTTAAATCAGCTACCCAAAGACACCTAAAACACCACTGTTGTCGAGGTTGAAGTCTTCAGAAGAAGATTAGACGCCTGTCTCAGGATGGTCCCAGATGAGCCAGGGGTGTCTGGCTATGCGAGATGGAGAGCTCAGGACTCCAACTCTCTCTTACATGAAGTCAAGTCTAGAGGTAGGGCTACCAGCCTGAATTCCGTGTGAAGAGAGACAATCGCACGGAATATCTGCAAGGTTGCAAGGTGTATATACAGTATATATGCTATTTTTTTCGAGAACTAAACCTATTTTTCTCATCAGATCCATAAGTAAACGAATGAGGAGAACCAGCCTCTTCAAGAATCACACTAAATATCCACATATAAATTAAACTTTTGAAAGGAATTTCAAAAACTCTGAAAACAGGGGAAACAGCAGAACAGTTAGTTCCTCTTTAAACAAAGCTGGGCACCAAACCGTTAATCCGTTAATCGTTAATTAACGAAGTTAACTTTTTCGTTAGCGATTTAACTTTTAAGTTAACTTTGAAAATCATTATCGAACTAATTAACTTCCGTTACATTTAACTTCCGTTAACTCAAGTCCGTTAACCCAAAAAAATCATAAATAAATGTTTAAAAGTTTCTATTATTTTCAGTGCTGAGCAGGTGCGCAATTAATCCGCCACTGTTAATAGTGATGAACGAATTTCCATTTCCGCAGTGCAAAATCAGGCGATATATTTGTTTCCGTCGCCACAATTTGTCTTACCAAATATGGTAGTTATTTATGGCATTGGTTTGAGCAAAACATGGTCGACTGTAAAATCAGGCGGAAAGATTTGCCATTTGAGTTGAATGTTTCAACTTCTTTCAAGAAATATCACGAGCATTTTAAGGCACTTTCAATAAATATATGTAACAATTACAACAAATAACTACATTCGTTTCATTTGCAGTCTGTCTCTTGCGCAACATGTTTGTGATAGTGAATATTTAAAAATAATCGTTGTCAAGTAAGTCATGTATATTTATAATATGTCTGTGAGTACCTTATTAGTAGTCTCCTTGATACATTTCAAGAACCATAAAACTGATCAGGTAAGATTTCAATTCTCATGTCACTTTGATGACATAAATTAAGTCAATTGATGTCTTACAATGGGAGCGTTTTCACCTTAACCCTTTATGTCCTGGCGGTACTTCTAGGTACCACATCTTTAAAATCTCCATAATTATTTTTCTACCCGGTTGATCCTGCCGGTACTTTCAAGTCCCAATGTGAATTAGTTTCTTTATGAGATAATAGATGGCGTTGAGAAGTAAATGTGAGCGTGTGGCGCCAGAGGCTGTTTACTCTTTAGTATCTCTGCCATCCCCTCCAGTGCTGCAGTGGAGCGTTTGTTCTCTATGGGCAAGGACATCCTGAGGGCCAAGAGATCATCCCTGTCTGATGAAAACTTTGATATGCTAATTTTCATGAAGGGCAACATGCATCTCATGGACAAAATGGAGAACGAGAAGAAGAGGGAAAATTAAATTATATATATATTGTGTTTTTCATTTTTTTTATAATAAAAGTTAACGTTAACGGTTTATCGGTAACTTCCGTTACATGTTTAACGAATTAACGGATTAACGGTTAACGAAGTTAACTTTTTGGTTAACGGATTAGCGGTTAACGAAGTTAACTTTTTGGTTAACGGTGCCCACCACTGTCTTTAAATTAATAATGACAACGAAGGTTTGAAAGGATGGTTGGTTGGTTGGTACCTTCAAAAACAAACCATTTGCAAAGCTATCACGATAGTAATTATAGTTGTTTCGGTTATATTTATTAGAATTAATTTGACAAAAGCTTCCAAAAACTTTCCTTCATTTCCATAGTTTTATGCGTTTGAATTCTTGGGTTGGTACTGACCATGTGAATAAAAGTTGTCTTATTTGTATCCGCCGTTCACTTGGGATAATGATGTTGGTATTTACGTCTGCGAAAATTGGCAGTCTCACCTATGAAAGTTTTTTTAATAATCTTGACAAGAAACGATGTACGGCTTTGGATTCCCTCACTAAATCTTTAATATTACGACCTGATCTTGAAACAGTGCTATAACTTCATTCGGGATAAAGGAGTTTGTATTATTTCCTTTGGAAAAGATAATATCAAGATACTTTTGTGCTTTTAAAGGCGCAGTGGTGCTCCTCCTAAAATATTTAATATTCGCTGACTGATCAGTTGCATTGGAAGTTTATAACTTAGTTTTTAAAAATATCTTATCATTAAGGAAAAATGAAAAATTTCATCATCTAAAACTATTGAGGTATGCATATGCGATAAACTCTCAGAAAAGAATTATTTATTTCTTTAGGGTTATACAGGGTGTCTCAGAAATCTGGACTCATAGGCCATTAGGGTTATTTAATAATAATTTCATTTGCAAAATTTATTAATTTAATTCAGAGAAGCCAGAGCAAGAATTGATATGTGTATGTAAGTTAATAGGATGCATCAATTTGAACAATTGTTGAAATAAAAGTCAGAAGTGAATTATGCCTGTTGGTCCAGACTTTTGAGACACCATATATATATATATATATATATATATATATATATATATATATATACAGAATTTATTTAATGCAAACCATCATGGCTTCAGGGCTGCAAAATCATGCCTATCACAGTTGTTAGACTACCAAAAGAAAATACTGGAAACATTGTGTCAAGGTCAAAACATAAACGTAATATATACTAATTTTGTTAAAGCTTTCGATAAGTGTGATCATGGAATTATAGCACACAAACTTAAGAATTCAGGAATTACTAGAAAGTTTGGACGACGATGGATATTTAATTTTCCGACCAAAAGAACCCAAAGAGTGGTAGTAAATGAAGTAAAATCTGAAGGCTCAGAAGTGGACAGCTCTGTACCGGAAGGTACAGTATTAGCTCCCTCGCTGTTTAGAATAATGTTTGCAGCCATTGATGCAGATATCAATGACAGTATCGTATCGTGTTGCGAGGATGACACAAAGATACGCAAGGGAATTTCAAACGAAGGTGACAGAAAAATTACAAAACGACATTGGAACATTAGTCAAGTGGGCGGAAGACAACAATATGAAGTTCAACGAAGAAAACTTCCAACTTATAAGTTATAGGAAATTATAACAAAAAGATGCTACAGAATAAAGGGTACACACTTCTGCAAGCCAAACAGATAAGACCAAACTCACAAGTCAGGGATCTTGGAGTAAAAATGTCATCGGATGCAGACCTCGGAGAATATTATAAAATTAAAATCACAACGGCTGGAAAAGTAATGGAATTATCTGGAGAAGCTTCCACGGCAGAAAAGCAAACTTCATGCTAAAATTATGGAACAGTTTAGGTCTACCACTAATCGAGTATTGCTCAGTACTCACAAGCCCATGCAGAAAACGAGATATTGTGGGCATAGAAGCCAGACAAAGGACGTTTACGGCTAAGATAGAGTAAACGAAAGATGAATACTGCTGGTTTCGACTACAATCTCTGAAGTTTTACTCCCTGGAAAGAAGGCGCGAGCGGTACACAATAATATACATATAGAAAATACTCTCAGAATACGAGGCCCGAAACTTTTTATTAATGTCTTGCTGGTGTGTGGCTGGCTACGATGGCAGAAGGATAGCGGAAACCAATTTCCTCCTCCAGTAAATCCCGCAAATGAGGCGGGATGCTGCAGAGGGGTCGACCACAGGTCGATCCTGATTCCTGAACCATCGCTCGAACCCTCTAAAAGTAAAGTATCTAAGTGTATATACATTTTTTTTTTTTTATTTATATATTTATACATAATGGATGCACTTATAGCTTAAGTTGAAGGATGAAAAGTTGAACATTTTTTAACATATAGCAACATGACACCCATACTCCCATTTCAGCGTACGAGCAGCTCGCAGCAGCATTGCCAAGCAAACAGGGGCTCAATGTACTGACGAGGCTTTCGTACGTAGTTCATCACCACTGAAGGCAACAATGATTCGTGTTATCCCAATTCAAAGAACATCCAAATTCGTGTTTGTTTTCACGTACTTTTCGTTAGTTGGTATCGCAGACATCTCCAGGTGCATGATTGCTCAGGAGCAAGATGCACTGTAAGTTTGCTGTATATCTTTCGTCCAACTGAGGGTGCTAAGACGGACGATAACGCCACCAATTGGAAAAAATAAATCCCTTTTAAAAGGAGAACTGGGTCGAGGGTGCAGCGGGCTTGTTACTGCAGCCTACTCCCCATTTCTCAGACTGACTTTGGACAGGCCATGGTTGAGTCTTTGTCCCTCTTATGAAGTTCCAACCTAAAAGAAAAGAGAGTTTAAATAATCTCAGTCAAAAAACAAGGCAAAATCATCACAGTAATGGAAATCAACCAAGTAAAATAAAAGCCACTAGTTAGGCTTAACCCTTTAACGCCGACCGTTGCCTTATGGCAACATGAGCTTGGCAACTGATTCTGAGCCTTACGATCTGAATATTAGAGGTTATTTTGGCTTGAAGAGAAAAAAAAATTTAAATAAAAATTTCCTAATTCAAGCATGAAAGGGTTGAAGTTAGACAACGTATCCTCATAAGTGAAAGTCAAAAAATAAAATATAAACAGTAAAATCCTTGGTTATTATTAAAAATTTGGGATATTACCAATTAAAAAAAAAAGAGTCAATTAACCTTCCCGTTTCCAAGTGAGAAGGAAAAGAGTAAATGAGAAGAATTTCCATTGATCCTACAATTTTTTTTTTATTTTTTATAAATAAACATTTTAAAATCAAACGATTTACCAAGTGAACAACCAAAATTACATTCACTTTTATTAGAGTTGTTGCGAAAACATTTTTCGTAATGAGTTATTGGTAGATTCAACCAATGTTATTTATTTGAGAATTAAATCTTCAACACCTGTGACGTTATTGCAAGGTACATACTATCAAAACGGTGTCCTTAAGGTCAAATTTTTCTGAAGAAGTTTCATTAAATTTCTTTCGAGAACTAAAAGGACGAATGAATAAAATGATCAGAAAAGACGTTTTAAAAACGCTCCTTTGATATGGTTCTATTCTTAGTCCAAAAACTGAGGGTCGGACAAACGAATAAACAACAAAGAGAAACTTTTACAGTATTAATCCTTTATGGACGAGTCCACAGCATATGCAGTCACTCTTGTTACCAGAACGTATAGGTTTTATTGTTATTCAAAACTAAATATTTTAGTAACTAGTCACTGAAATGATACACATTTTGGGTTCCTTTCTCGACAATTAAATAATATCTATATAAACATGTAGAAACATTTATAGAAACGAAGCATTGTAGTACAATTTATATTGTTATTTCTGGTGGACCTTAAGGTACCATCCGTCGTTAAAGGGTTAAGAAAAAGAATACAAATTACATAAAGTTTTACAATATTTTTCAGTATTTTTCTGTACAATTTACATATCTGATATAACATTAATATATCTGAAGTATTCTAATCTGAATATCCCGTTGGAAGCATGGAAGCCTTTTAAGCAAAATAATGGGACCGAATTTATTTATTTAGAAAAGTAGCGTTTGATTATTTTAACAATTGTTAATAAAATGATCAGTTGTGTATTTATTAGAAAATAAATGATGCTTAATAAAAAATAAATTATGATAAATTATGAAATTAAAAGTGTTTAATGAAATTATCATATTTTAGATAGTTAATTATAAAATGGTCATTTAATTACTATGGTAATAAATTAATAATGGCAGTAGTGAACTTCAGCAGGAGCTAATGAAGTACTTCTTCAGTAATTTGCGAAATACATTTAGCGATGAAGTCTGTCTAATATTTATGGGAATTGCATTCCATACATCTGCTCCTTTGAAAGAGAATGTATTTCCTGCAGTTTCCATTATATAGTTTGGTTTATGTATAAAATGACGATGAATTTGATGGGGGTTAATTGCTCTTTGAATGGGGTATGTTCGTTGATTTCTGTTGATAACTTTAAACATACTGACACCAACACTGAATTTGTATAAGTCATTTAGTTTTAAAATATTTATGAATGAATTCCAAAGAATTTTTTATATATTTCTTTGAGTTACACCATGTACCTTCATCCATCCATATAAATGTGGATAGATGAAGGAATAATACATGGTAAGGAGTGCGTTTTGAGGAAGTCTTTTTTAATTTAAATAACAGGAATAGAAATCTTAATATTTTGGATTTGATATTTTGTACATTACTTCTGAAATTTAGTTTTTCCTTTAAATTAGTGCCAAAGACTTTAACCTCATTCACCCTCGCAAGAGTAGCATTCCCAATTTTTATTTAATGGTTTGTATTTATATGTTTTGTGATAATAAATAATCATATAAGATAACTTTGCCAAGTTCAGTAAGAGTTTATTAGCACACACCCAATTATAAACATGTTCTAATTGTCTGTTCGTTTTATGTATCAGGTCTAAATTATGATAGGAAAAAGTGAGTATGATGTCTTCTGTATATTGTATTTCTTGTTTAAAGAGTTGTTTACTGAAGTGTAATTATTGTTAATTACGTTTTCAGATTCAACAATTTCATTTACAGTTTTGAGGGTATTTAAAGTGTTGATCATCATGATGGGTCATGATGTAGAAATTAGGGTAATACGGCAATGGAAGTAATATAATATATATATATATATATATATAGTGTATAATATTAGGGTGGCCCTTATTTTGTCACTTTTTCTTTTTTTTCTTTCTCACCCCTTCATTAGATGCTTCCTATTGAGAAAGTTTTTCATGCAAAATTTTATAGCGTTCGTTTGGACAATATTTAGTGTGTGCTCAAGCTGTCCGAAATTTTAAGCATCCTAACTCTGTAGTTGCCTTTTATAATACATTACGGATTCACTCACACTCAAATCCAGTATTCATTTAATATAAAGAAGTTGTACAATTAGTATTTATTAATATATTTCTAACAACAAGCTTGGTTGCTATTAAAATTTTACTTAATTTTGTGAACTAGATGTATAAAGTTAATAATCTTTACATATGTAGTGGGTATGACCGCTACCCTGGAACATCATCCCAATGCAGTTCCGCGGCAATGGGACTCAAAATAATGTGATTTGAGCTGGGCACGACTTTGCAGATAATCAAATTTAGCTTATTAGATCCCCATATCCTTTGCAAAGCCCCATCGTTTTTGTTTTTTATTTATTTCATTCAATTAATACAAGATTTTTAAACAACAAAAAATACTTTTATTAAAATTAAAGGTGATAAGAAATTGAACTGAAAAGTTAGCACAACACAACCCTTATTTAAAGGTTGCAAGAAGAGTCTAATATGCCTTTGAGAATGGTATCCTTCTTGGAATCGGGGTACTTCTTCCGATGCTCTTGGACAATTTGAACGACAAACTGGGTCTGTTCTTCATTCTTGCTGAGGAGTCTATTATATTCCTGCATCAATGCAACTCCCCTTTCAGCAGTGTCATTCACTACTCGAAGATCTTTGACCACTGCTTCTGCCAGTAGGTACTCAGGGTTTTCGATCCACATCCACATGGTGGGAGGAGAACAGCCGGGTGATATTGAGAGTTGGTGAGGAAGTACTGGGCAAAACATCAGGTAGAAGACCCCCTGAAGATAAAGAGACGTGGTGGTGGAATGAAGAGGTTCAGGAGGTGATTAAAAGGAAGAAAGATGCTAAAAAGAAGTGGGACACATCTGGTAGACAAGAGGATAGAGAAAGCTATAGGCAGGCGAAAAAGGAGGCGAAGAAGGGAGTGGCAAGAGCCAAGGCGCAGGCGATGGATGAAGTATATAAAGAGTTGGAGACACCGGCGGGAGAGAGAAAGATCCTTAGAATAGCGAAGGCTAGGGATAAGGCGAGTAAAGATTTTACTCAAATTAAACAGGTAAAGGATGGGCAGGGAGTGGTCTTAAAGGATCAGGATAAAATCATGGATAGATGGAAGAGTTATTTTGAACATCTGTTAAATGAGGAAAACCCAAGGGTTATTTTTGAAGATGGTGTCCCAAATCAAGGGTTAACTTCAGGAGTGAGTAGGGAGGAGGTGAAGGTGGCGTTGAAAGGAATGAAGAAGGGGAAGGCATTGGGACCGGATGGGATACCAGTGGAGGCGTGGAATTGTTTGGGAGATGAGGGCATATATCTATTGTGGGATCTGATGCAGAAGATATATGAACAAGAGGAAATGCCGGAGGAGTGGGGGGATAGTACACTCGTACCTATCTACAAAGAGAAGGGGGACATCCAGGATTGTGGAAATTATAGGGGAATAAAGCTTATGTCACACACAATGAAAGTTTGGGAAAGGATTATAGAGAAAAGGTTAAGAGAAGAGACAACCGTGGGGGAAGAGCAGTTGGGTTTTATGCCAGGTAGGGGAACAACTGATGCGATTTTTGCACGGAGGCAGTTGATGGAGAAACACCGGGAGCGACAAAAGGGACTGCACATGGTTTTCATCGACCTAGAGAAAGCATATGATAGAGTGCCACGCCAGGAGGTTTGGAGGTGTATGAGAGAGAAAGGTGTGCCGGAGAAGTACGTTAGGTTGGTGCAAAGTATGTATCAAGGAGCAAGGACCCAGGTTAGGAGTAGTGTAGGTGTAACGGAATGGTTCCCCGTGAGGGTTGGTCTACATCAGGGATCTTCTTTGAGCCCGTACCTTTTTGTTTTGATTATGGATGTGTTGGCCCAGGGGATAAAAGATCCTTCCCCTTGGTGTATGCTCTTTGCAGACGATATTGTTCTGTGCAGCAACAGGAGAGAAGTAGTAGAAAGAAAATTGGAGGAATGGAGGAGGGCTTTTGAAGACAGAGGGTTGAAAATCAGCAGAAAGAAAACGGAGTACCTGAGGTTCTACGAAAATCAAGACTCAGAAATTAGTTTAGAGGGAGCGAGGTTAAAGAGAGTAAGTAAGTTTACGTACTTGGGATCGACAGTGGCTGAGGACGGTGAGCTGGACACAGAAATAACACACAGAGTGCAATCTGGTTGGAAAAATTGGAAGAAAGTTTCAGGGGTGTTGTGTGACCGAAGAATAGGCGCAAGGGTTAAGGGAAAGGTGTATAAGACTGTGGTAAGACCGGCTATGATGTATGGGGCTGAGTCTTGGGCTATAAAGAAAGATCATGAGAAAAGACTAGATGTAACGGAGATGAGAATGCTGAGATGGATGTGCGGAGTGACAAGGTTGGATAGAGTAAGGAATGAAAGGATAAGGGGCACAACAAAGGTTGGAGAAATCTCGAGGAAGATACAAGAAAGTAGACTGAAATGGTATGGACATGTGATGAGAGGGGACGAAGATTATGTGAGTAAGAGAACGATGAATATGGAGGTGCATGGCAGGAGAATGAGAGGCAGACCGAAGCGAAGGTGGATGGAGAAGGTGAGGGACGATTTGAGGGAGAAGGGTTTGTCGGAGGAAGAAGCCCAGGACCGGGCTGTGTGGAGGAGGCTGGTCAGAAACGCCGACCCCGCATAGAGGCGGGAACGGGCGAAGAGAAAGAAGAAGAAGATCTCTGGTTTATCACGCAAGAATTCGACTTCAAGCCCTAGAAGAGTGAACAAAACCTTCGTTCTAGCAGACACGAAGTCGCTGAGTTTCTTACCTTGGATGTTACTCTTATTCAGATGAATTCGTTTTGGTGCGTCATGTTGTCCTTCCCGTTGTAGATTCTTAACCATAACTCTTTTTCCTTGCAAATCCAAGTCTCTGTCAAAGAAAGCAAGGCCCACCAGATCTTCACTCAAGTACCATAAGTGAGCAAGGATTTTATTGAGAGCTCCTTTTGCTGCAGGTGTGTCGCAGAGAAGCTCCGTTGATGTTGTATTCCCCAACGTTCTGACCGGAAGCACTGATCACTGACGACGATCCAACGACGAAAGAACTTCTGGATGGAGGATATTCTTGTGGCCTCTTTTTGGATGAGGTAATGACACTCCAACAGCTCCTTCATTCTCTGAATCCGTGGTGTTCTCACCTGTGGAAAATGAAGGAGATTCCAGGACGAGTTTTCTGTTAAGTACGAGATTCTCTATTTTATGTCTCTTCTTAAATTCATCATTCCGAATTCGCTTCTTCGTAGCTGCTTCCTCCTTTTTAGCCAAAGTCATATCAATTCCAGCAATGGAGCCTCTTCTGCCCTTCTCTCTTTGTGCCAAAAGGAACGCTTTATCCTCCTCATTCGTCATCAACACCATAGCATTTTGTGAGCAGTGCCGGATTAACTCAAAGGCTGAAAGCCTTGACCTACGAAAAAAAAAAATTTTTCAACAACACTAGCAGATTTTCTGGCAGTTGTCATCTGACCTTGAAGTAGAGGTGTTTGTTTAGCTGTTTTCCACTTTATTTGTGTAGACTGTAGAGTAGACCTAGGGAGCCTAAATTTATTATTTTATATCATATAAAATAATAAATATGTTTATATGTTTGTTATATTTATATGTTGTTATTTCTCTTTCGAGTGATGTGTATTTTTCTTTTACAGAAATTTTTACAATTCAATTTTATGCATAAATCAAATATCATAGACATATATTGCGATATTGTCAATGCACAGTGATGGGCACCGTTAACCAAAAAGTTAACTTCGATAACGATAATCCGTTAACCCCAATTTTTAACTCCGATAACGATAATCCGATAATTTTACTACAAAGTTAACGGAAGTTAACGATAATCCGTTAACGATAACTATTTCTTTACTAACATTTAAAAAAATCAAGGAAAAAAGCTTTAAAACCCATAGAAAATGTTTATTTATGCAAAATCCAACAATAAATAGGTATTTAACTATTTTTATCAAGTTTTGCAACTTTTTTGCTTAATAACTTTTTTTTTAATTTTTAATAAAAAATGTACTGATTACATGTTTTGAAACCCTTGTAACCACTAACCATTAACTAAATTTTAATTTACCAGAGAATTATTATGGCGGGAACTGAAAGGTAAAATTAAATTTTAGGCACATTTATTAAAGACTATGACACAATGTGCTGGTTGCCCTTCAGAAAGACCAACTTCTCAAAGTTAGGCCCAACTGCCAGTCTTGACCTCTTGGGCCTCCCCAACCTCCCCTTGCGAGATCTGGAAGCAGACTGAAGTTATGGCGGTTTGAATTCATTCGCGGAGCGGTGATCTTCCGTGAATGACTCCTCGCAGTTAACGTGTTAACGGACTTTAACAGACTAAATATCGAGTTATCGGAAGTTAACTGGTCCGATAACGATAAATGGAAATTAACTTCCGTTAATAGTCCGTTAAAAAAAGTTAACTTCGTTAATTAACTGTTATCGGATTAACGCTTTAGTGCCCAACACTCAGTGCATAATGTCGGACGGTTATGTTCGACACCATGAAAGTAGGACATTGAAGAGAGAGAAACTTTTGTTGGGTACTAATTCGAAGGAGAGAGATCGTTTTCGACTTCTACAGAGAGTCAAGAATTGTTATCGATCAACCCTGGGACAATCTCGCTTATCTGCACTAGCACTCATCTCGATTGAAAGTGATTTGGCTCGCAGTTTGGATTTTTCAGAGCTTATTAAGATGTTCTCCCAAAAGAAAGCCAGAAAGATAAGATCACTTAAGTTAAACCGTTAGATGTTTTCAATGTCCGGCTTTTTGCTCGGTTTACTGTGTGCAATTTACTTTGCGTTTGTTTGCTTTACAATTTATTTATATACTTTACGTTTGTTTGCTTTACAATTTACTTTACTGTGTGCAATTTATATATATATATAATAATCCCCGATGAGCCGGGCGTACCTGGCTATGTGAGGTGGAGAGCACAAGAAACCAACTCACAACTTCACCAAGCCAACTCGACAGTAAGGGAGATAAGCTTGACCTTCGCGAAATGAGGAATCATCGCGCGAAACCTTTGTAAGGTTGTAAGGTAAGGTTAAGGTATATTATATATATATTACTTGGTGAAATATATTTTTTTATGTAGGCCTATCGTATTTAATCTCTTAAAATTATTTATATTATACTCAATTACAAATGAAAAATATGTAATCTCATTTAATAAAGCATCTATATTTGTCGAGTACTTTTTCTAATACCAATATATTGGAAAGATTTGTTGAAGTAAACGCAGTCCAGCCTTGGCCTACGAAACCCTTAATCCGGCCCTCTCGGTGAGCAACGTCGAAAAGGTCATCAAAGCAGGATTTCAGCTCTTCTTCTTTCTTCATTTGTGCATCCTTCTTCGGGACTAATTTTTTTTCAAAAGATCCCACTTCTTCATCAGACTCTCCAACTGTTTCACCGCATGTTGAACTGGCCGCAGTGGAATCCTCGCTTTCTTCCAAAAAGTCTCCACTTCCGCTATCGTCAACTGAGCAGCCTTGTGCTTATTCTTAATCGACTGAAGCAAATGTAGATAGTACCTCATAACATCCCCATTACTTGGCAATTTTGCACCTGATAAACAATTTTGAGTATGTTCAAGCAAATAAACCGTATGTTTTTTTCGAGTTCCACTAGCCATCATGAGAACATTTATATACCTAAATAAAAAGAAAGTGTAATGTTGTTTAGCATATAAGAACATAAGATCATCGCTACTATTTGTTTCAAATTAACCATATATAATATGGCAAGTCATATAATAAGCAAATTCTACCAATAATCCATCACGCCTATTTGATAATATATGAGAGAGTCGAGAGAAAAAGTTTGAAGTCCTTGAGCACACCCTATATATACTTATATCTCACTAAAATTTTGTGTGTGTGTGTTTTCTAGTGTCATAGAATCCAACTGAAGGGTGAGAGGAAAAAAAATCGTGACTTCACCACTTAAGGGCCACCCTAATATATATATATATATATATATATATATATATATATATATGTATATATTTAAGTTCGGGAAGAACCGATTCGCCTCTATTTAAAAGGGCATATCTCGGCGGAAAAACGAAGAAAAAGTGAGAGGAAAGACAGAGGAAAAAGAAAGGGTGGAGGGGACAGTCGAAGTGGAAAAAGACCAAAGATGACAAGGACTGCAGGGTCGAGTCCCATCATCCTTGGGTGCTAGGGCCGGGAGGGCGCAAGTGAAACCTCCAGGAACAAGCACGTACAAACGAGCACAAAGAGCACTCAAGAGCACGAGCTTAGAACCCCCTTGCGAGGATATATATATATATATATATATATATATATTATTCACAACTGTAGAGTTGAAAAGTTGAAAAATTATAGAATTATAAAATCTTAAAATTAAAAATTATAAATTACAAAAAATTAAAATTAAGATCTGAAGGACTATGGAAATTATAAAATTATATTATGAGGATTAGAGAATTATAAAACTGGAAGACAATATAAATTTATAAAAAAAAAAAAATTCTTTTCATTTTTTCCCCTTCAGTTTATTATTATTATTATTATTATTATTATTAATATTTCTATAATAATAATAATAGGTTTAACTAACACACGGGTTATGTTGATGGCACTTTTAACGTAAAACCCTCTAATTACTGTTTACTTCGTTTTGTCAGGGTTACAAGAAGACAAATACATAACGAGTCAGAATGTGTAGGTTTCCTACACTGTAAAAACCTTTAGAAAACTTTACATTATTGAAAAATTCTAATGACAAACCCGTTTCAAGCTTAAATATGGACTTTAAACACGCGTTTGTCATTGGAAGTTTTAATAACTTCGACATCCAAGAAAGGCAAAATGTCGTACTGTTTTCCATCTCGTGCTTTAAAGTGATTGAGGGGGGAAAGTCAATTTAATTTCCTTTGAAATTACTTAACATCCAATACTTAACTCCTGGACAACCACCGAGAAAACATTATCCTACACAAGGCGGACAAACCATATCTGGTACAAAAATATCTGACAAATAAGTGTGCGTAGTCTACGTGTTTGGTACTGGTTCTATATATATATATATATATATATATATATATATATATATATGTGTGTGTGTGTGTGTGTGTGTTTGTTTATGTGTGTGTGTGTGTGTGTGTGTGTGTGTGTGTGTGTGTGTGAAGGGTCAACGTTAATTTGATGCTGCCCTCATTTATGTTCCCAATCACCTTCTGGTCTTCCTTTCCAAGTTGATTCTCAATATAATTATTTTTTTATGTAGAAAGGAGGGGCCAAGGGCGTGTGCTCACAAACATGCCCGCCTTTATATGAAAGCCAAAATCAAGGTTTCCGAGGCTCACGATGCCTTTTTTTATATGTATAAATTTTGAAAAGATTGTGTAGTGTGTAAAATGGGTGTATGTGTAATGAAGAATAGAGAGCGAAGAAGTGTGTGTTTGAGAACATGGTGGACTATTCACAGGGTAGATAAGATACAAAAAAAAAGATCATCTAAAGTGGACAGTGACAGGAGAAACGGGAGTTCCAGCACGCCCTGTCTCCTGCCTAACGTCCACCCCGGACAGGGTTCTGAATTCCTTAAGCTCGAAGTTTCGTATCAAGCAGTTAGAATTATTGTATTTCGCGTAATGGTTGAAACTTTCAGTCATTTCGCGAAATGGCTGTTTCACTTGATCATTTCGCGAAATGACTAAAATCTTCAGCCATTACGCGAAATGGCTGAAATTCCACCTTGGTGATTTCGTGAAATGGCTAAAATGACTTTTGTCATGAATTCATAGAAATAACAAACATCACAATAAAATTGGGAACCTTTATTTAACTAACTAAATCTGCTAAAGCATACATACATACATCCACAGGTATGTTCAAATAAGTGAGAAACACTCTTCACACATTTGAACACATTTGAACATTTTAACACATTTGAATTTGAATTTTCAATATAGAGGTTTTCAAATACTAACCGGGCCTTCAATGTTATTCCGATGTCCGCCATTGAAGGCCCGGTTAGGTCAACTGTAAGCCCTTGACAATTGGTTAGGTTAAGTCGTGTTATTTTCGTTAAAACTAACGAAAATAACACAACTTAGCCTAACCAATTGTCAAGGGCATACAGTTGACCTAACCGGACATACAGTTGACCTAACCGGGCATACAGTTGACCTGACCGGGCAAATGATCTTGTACGAAATGACCAAGGTGGAATTTCAGCCATTTCGCGTAATGGCTGAAGATTTTAGTCATTTCGCGAAATGACCAAGTGAAACAGCCATTTCGCGAAATGACTAAAGGTTTCAGCCATTACGCGAAATGGCTGGTTACACATTTTGACTGTAACATATATATCTTGTGCGGAACGTTCTTCTATACAAGCGTCGTTCTTTACATTAATTATACTGTGTGTTGTTTGCAGTTAAAATGTATATATGTGCGACATGCGGAAGGTGCCCCCTCAGGGCATTGGTTTCTGCTCGTATGTAGGAGAATTACGACTTCTGATAGATCGAGGCCCATGGTGTAGTGGTTAGCATATCTGACCGGCAATCGGAAGATCCCGGGTTCGATTCCCGGGTGGTTACCTCATTTTTCATTTGTTCGTTCTTTCTCCTCATCTTGTGCGGAACGTTATTCTATACAAGCGTCGTTCTTTACATTAATTATACTGTGTGTTGTTTGCAGTTATATATATATATATATATATATGTATATATATATTTGGTAATATGCAACTTCATTAATGGAAACTGTAAATGTCGCTCGAGGGGAAAATGACAGCAAATACACTTTCCCGCACGTAATGTCAAATAAATATTTGAACTCACTCTGTATAAATAGAATTTTCCTTAATATTTCCTCACTAAACTCACGATTAAACTGAAACCAGTTTATAAGAAAACCTTAAAACTTTAATTGGACTTTAAATATTTCCTTGAAACTGTTTTTACTATAAAGGAATTATCGCGTATTTCGTTGAAAGTGAATTTGCAAAGACATGAAAAACGAACTCAAAGACATGAAGAGGAATTCCACAGAAAAATGGTATAAGTAGTTAAGCACGGAGTCGTCCATTGGTCGTCCATTGGTGCTCGGATAATGGAAGGGTTGTGCGTTGGTCATTTGCCGGACAATTCTGGTAAAAAAAAAATAAGAATGAATTTACCACATTACAATAAAATACAAAAAAGAGGGACGTGTATACAGGTATTACTATAAAAATAAAAAATTTAAGCGTGGGCGCGGCGCACGCACACACACACACACATATATACACAAGTGTGTGTGTATATATATATATATATATATATATATATATATATATATATATATATATACAAAATAAAATAAGAGATTTTCTGATACAGTAAACGCTCGTCCAACGCGGGGGTTAGGTTCCTCGAGAACGGCACGTTAGGTAAATCCGCGTTGGACAAACTTAATACCTTATTAGATAAATGGGGATACGTGAACGCGGCCGCGTAAAGTCTCCCATTAATACTTAGATACGTAGATTTTTTATTCACACATAAATGATTTTCCCTACCTATATTGTATATGAAATAAGAACATATTAAAATCATAAACATAATGATATTTACATATGATAAATAAAAATATATTAAATGAAAATAGCACGTATCTTTTCTTCACTCTTTCGGATGGTGCGTATGGTTGACTCATTCACGTGATACTCGCAGTCAAGTGATGTTATGCTCATACCACCACGCAACTTATGTAGAATCTTTATTTTTTCGGCTGTCATAAACCTTACGACTTTTCTTCTCTTCACTATCACTCGCAGATGCTTTACATTTTGGTACCATACTGCTGTCTAAGGGTAATAGCAAAACAACGGCAAAATACGACAAAAACAATCCAACACAACTTCACTGAACTTAACGCGGTAGCGGGACTGAAACAAAGGGTGATGTGAGGGGTGACGTGAGAGGGAGGGAGATGCGGGAGTGTTGGAGAGTGTAGGAGAAAACACTAGAGCGCGCATTGGCACGCGTACAGCACTACTGTATTAGAGCGTGTTCGGCGGACCATGTATAATCAAATTTTCAGCTTTCGGCAAATAATTGTTCGCACTTATTTTTCCGTGTATAAGCAAATTCGCGCTGGACAAACACGCGTTGGACGGGGGTTTACTGTAATTTATTTTTGCTTTTTCTAGTCATGCCTTTGTTGCGCATGTGCAGTGCAAGTTTTCTTTGGAATAACTCTTCAAAACTATTCGTCATCTCAAAACTTAAAAACCTTTAGGTCCAAAATTATGTCAACAAAAAATAGATGGGACGTAATGTTCAAAATTTGTAGAACTTTTTTCAGTCAGTTGTTTGAAATAGCTTTTATCGGTAGATGAAATGAAACGCTAATTCCATCAAAAAATGATGTAATTTCGGTTCTCTGTGAGTATTAAAATTCTTGTTTTGAGGTTAAAAACTATTAACTGGTTATACTGTTAATAACGTGTATTGTTAAAATGCACCTTCTTATGAATGTTGTAATTCAAAATGCATATATTAGTTGTCATGGCAACGTGACAGATTTTTTGTTTGTTTGTGTTTAAGAACTAAAAAAATTTGTGAAATTGTTGCATATCTTTCTTTCATTCACGGAAAGAGGACAAGAAAGTGGAACCGATTTATATATTATCCAGAAGGGCGGGAGGGGGATAGGTTTTGAAATGTTGTAAAGTGGGTATCCACGGACATGCATATGCTTTACAATTACACAATTTCCGCCCATACTATTAATCTTAAAATAAAGTGTTGGTTACGGGAGTTTTCGATCTACATAACAAAAAGAGAGGACAGGACTTTAAAACACGCATTACTGATATAATGAATGCATGGCGACATAACACCGGCGTATTTTATGGGTCTTTATAGAGGCAGAAATACCTCTGAATTTAATTAGAAGAAGAGGAAATGCAGAAAACATGATTTCAATTAGTAAAAAAAAAAAAAAATTGTTCATTCATTTTAAATCTTATTTCGATACAGTTAAAAAATTTACCAAAATTATTTATATTTTCTTACATTTCTCATCATCTTTAAGCACGTGACCTTTCTTTGTCTTACCCCCAGTGCCCTCCATTTGACCCGCAGTAAGATTACTCTTAAAAGATGAACATCCATAAACCGCAGTTTCCTTAATCCCCGTGGAAATACTCCTGATCCCCCATCCCTCTCTCTGCCTCCTTCTCTGTATGTAGAGATTCGACTTGTGGAGCTATTTTCTTTTTACCTTGAAATGATTATAGTTATTAGGCAACTTTTAAGAAATAATTAATTAGTTTAATGCGGTGCTTCGTTTCTTGCAGTTTCACGAGAAGTGGTCCGAGAAGATGTACCCATTATTTTAATAATTTGTATTTAAAAGAGGGTACATTATTTCCGGGGACCAACCTGTATATATATATATATATATATATATATATATATATATATATATATATATATATATATATATATATGATGCAAACGTAAATTTACGTTATGTGAAGTGCTAAAATTATAAAATTATCCTACAGACGTAATCTCTATAATTTAACCTAAATTCACTTAGCTTATCCTAATTTCCCCTAAACTTTAATCCATCCTAGTTTTACTTAGTTTTGTCGTTAGTGAAGTCATTAATATTTGCGGAAACAGAAAGTAAATGAGTATAGTGAGAATTGTGACACCACAACAGAGACTTGGGCATTGAGAGAGAGAGAGAGAGAGAAGAGAGAGGAGAGAGAGAGAGAGAGAGAGAGAGAGAGAGAGAGAGTTTTCCTCAACCATTAATTTGAACAAAATAGAAAAATCAAAACAGAAATTACAAACGTAACCAAAAGGTAACATTAATAAAATGTGGTTTCGGGTTTCGATAAAAAATTGCAAATTGTAGTCGTATTCTCGTTTTGTGGAGAATGTTTTGCTGCACGATCATAATTATTTTCACTTTCAAAGACGATTCCACAGCGAGAATTTTTCGAGTGGGAATTTTCGACTTGATGATGGTGTTTATCGCTGAAAATAAGGTCTCCAGAACAACTTGGGCGTTTATAATGACGAAGTTATGTTTTCAAAGAGCGAATTAACGGCGTTACTTAACTAACAGAACGCTGTTAAACCTAACTTTATAATATTTTTACATTTACTAACTTTATAACCTAATCTAAATGGGTATTAACGACTATTGATCCCTCATTAACTTGACAAAGTATTATGACTTCACGACTTAAATGAAATAGAAAAAAGCCTCCTTTTACCCCATTTGAGATTCCCTTTCGAGACCTCTTCTTTGGTTCAACAATGAAGCACGAATGACCCCAAGTGAGAAAGAGAGAGTGGAAACAGTTCAGATTTTAGGAACATCTTCGAGACGCTTTTCAAAGTCACAAATCATGTTTTTTCTCTTCCATATTTAATTATTCATTGAATAACGAACAAAAAACCTCTAATACTTCCCACATTATCTTTTTCATATATATATATATACACACACCAGCCTGACCTCCGTGGGAAGAGAAATTGATGCGCGGAACCTTTGACAAATTGGCAAGAATATATATTAATTAATCAGTTTATTCATAGCTTAGGTAAAAGTATAAAGAATTTAACATTTTTTCACATCGTGCATCATTCCGCCCATACGCCCATTTCAGGGTACGAGCAGTTCGCAGCAGCATTGCCATAATAATGATTAGGTTTGTTTAACTTCCTTCGCAACATCTAAGGTCATATTTCGGAGGGGGACCTACAGCTTTACGTGGGATCCGAAACACGGGTCGCTACATAGTCTAGATGCAGCGGACGGTCTCCCATCCAACTACTATCCGACCCAATGTCGCTTATACCTCATTAACCTCATTGAAGTTCCGTGTGTTGGTCTCTCTTCACACGAAGGTGAAGCTGGTGGCCCCGCCTCTAGGCCTGGCTTGGTGGAAGAGCGAGTTGCTCTCTTGCGCTCTCCACCGCACATAGCCAGGTACACCCGGCTCATCTGGTACCGTCCTGAGCCAGGTATCTAGTCTTCTCTTGAAGACTTCAACTTTGACTCTGTAACGTTTCTGAGGTCCTTTGAAAGCTGGTTAAAAAGTCTTGACCCCTGACAACCAAGCTATTTTCCTTCAGTGTTGAAGAGGTCCCTTGTCGGACTTTTAATTTGAGAACACTACACATTCTGCCTTTCCTATTTTCCAGTGTTGTTTGGATAGTAATTGAATTTAGTTTGAGGTTTGGTACCAATTTTTCGATCATTTTTCATATGTAGATTATGGTGTACCTCTCTCTTCTTCTTTCCAGGGAGTACAGATTTAGTTTACGTAGTCTTCCCCAGTAGTTCCATATATATATATATATATATATATATATATATATATATATATATATATATATATATATGAAAATTATTTCACGAAAGTAACACGTGAAAAATATTTATGATGAATGAAACCACGAAGGAAAGGAAACAGAGTATTTCCTTCGTGGTTTTATTCATCATATATATATATATTGATTTTTGATTTAGTTTGAATAAATCAATATATATATATATATATATATATATATATATATATATATATATATATATATATATATATATATATATATATATATATAAAAGGATAGTGAATTGGGTCAAAAGAGATTTTTAATGAATATTTTCCTATTACTATTTTTATGTCTGTGACTAATGCCATTAATGGCGCTTTTATTACGCATAGCATTTGTTCATCGATTCTGTAAATACTTTTCCACGATATTTGGATGGTATCTGGACTGAACTGGAATTTTTACGATATTTTAATATTTGCATTTGAATATATTGCATTTTTCTCCTCGTACAAATCTAGGTGTATCTTTTCATTTAACTTTATCCCTTAACGTTATTCTTATGCTTTAAGAAAAAAAATAATTTAATGTCAGGCTTCATGAAATCATTAATTTTATTTTTACCTTTCAGGTGACGAAGAATTCCATAAATTCAGGAAACGTCAATACAAGATTGCTAAGAAAGGAAGCAGTTACACGCAGGTCCCCATGCTGGAAATAGAAGGTATAATACAACTCTCTCTCTCTCTCTCTCTCTCTCTCATATGAATAGATAGATAGGTAGATAGATAGATAATTAAAATAAGAATCGCTTGATTATGACTTTTGTATTGTTTTACGATATTTTTCAACTGATTTCTCTTTATACTTTGGTTAGTAAAACATTCAGAGGAGGTTTTTTTCTGTTAACCCACAAGATAAGTAAAGTGTTGTGAAGTTTCTTCTGAAACAGTAGTTCTTAAACTTCTACACAACAGGGACGGGAAAAAATTAACTATGATATAATATCCCGCGGACAGGCAATTGGGAACCATTTGACTGAAGTCATTTGACTCACTACGTAATACATCTCTAATAGCTTTCTTTATACGATAATATTATAGTTAAAAAAGGATTGACGATAATATGAACAGCATTAGCCAATGAATACATTTTAATAAGTTGTATATTCGCTTATAATTGCATAATAACACGGGAAATAAAGACATTACAATATTGGCAAATCAATCAAAACAATGATAGTAGCACACGTACACTTATGAATTTATTTTTACGTACGCACTCGCACACGCAGTTTTACACAACTTCACATAGTTATCTAATACACAGACTGAAAACATAAAATAAGCATATTCATTATTGATAATAGGATGCGCAGACTTAAAAACAAACGTCCTACACAGACGTATGTATTCGCAGGAAGAAAAAGTTTTCAAAATGGCAAATTTATTGATTTATTTTGAATACAATATTTATGTTTTCAGTGAGAAACGCGCGCTCACGACTCTCCCACAAGTTTGTCAATACGAGGCTCTGTTTTTTGTTAGTGAAAAGGCGCAGATCGTCATGCGCATCGAGTATGTTTTGTTGCTTCGTTTTAACAATCGCCATAACAAATGGACCGATAGCTTTCCTTCCGCGGACCGGCTGTTTAGAAACTACTGTTTTAGAATAAGAATTTTGCCCCTTAGTTCCATGTTTATACAGGTTAACTCATTAGAAGATCACCTTCCAATACAATTCAAAGGTTTTTGTAAAATTTAAAACAAAAACCTCATATTTCCAATTTGGAATTTTAAAAATTGAAAGTACGTTTGGAGTTAAATGAAATGAAAATGAAAAGGTTTATTGGGGAGACTATAGTCCATATGACAAGTATTATTAATACAATGACACATACTAAGGATAGAAATATATACAGTTGATTAGAAATAATACAGTAATGTCAAAGTTAAGTGGACTACAGACAGACGTTGTCGTACCAAGAATTCCATAACTTAGAGGATAAATGGCAAGACTCATGGATAGCGTGGATAATCGGGTTGGTTGATTTTTTAATTCTTTGCATTAGACTGTATTGAGCACGTCTTGTTACCTCCGGGAAGCTCGGGACATTGCGGATAGCAAATATTTGCGAAGCTGAGCATCTCGGGGGTAATTTATTAAGAGTCTAAAAGACCTGTTGTTCAGCAAATTTAGGGTTCTGCCAGAACCTTTTTTATAATTCACCCAGAGTTGCTGACCGTATATATTACTGCAGAAAGTACGAAAGAGAGTGTCTTTAGCTTCACTTGTACAGAATCGAAAGTTCCTTATAATCATATTCGCTTTAGCACAAAAGCTTCGAGATTATTTTCTTATATCCGAGTCATCACTCAAGCAGCTGGTAATAGTATGACCCAAATACATAAACTCTTGTACTTCCTCAATTACTTCACCATTCATTTTAAACCTAATATCAGCTGGCTGATTACGGCTTTTAGGATGAAAGTGCATAACCTTAGTTTTTGTAACATTAAAAAGAATATCATGTTTCTGCGAATACACTTCGCAGACTTTTAATAGCCGATACAGACCTTTAACAGAAGGACTTATTAACACCATATCATCGGCATAAACTAAGTTATTTATCCTTGTGTTATCATACAACATCCCTCTGTTGCCTCATTAAGTGAAGCAAGTAATCCGTCAATATACACATTAAACAGCATTATGGGAGAGCAAGGAGCCTTGTCTCACCCCGCAAGAGGAGCCAAAACATTCGGATAGTACATTGCCCCACCTAACGGTAAAAGATTGGTGGCAATACCAAAATTTTAATAAATTTAATATGTACATGGAAACCTTCCTGTCTTCTAGTTTTTTAAATAAAATATTATGGTTCACTCTATCATATGCCTTACTTATATCTAGGAACCAGCTATAAATAGTTGAATTACTGTCAATGTATTTAGATATTGTTTCTTTAAGTACAGAGATACACAGGTCAGTTGAGTTAAATTATTATTATTATTATTATTATTATTTTATAATACTATAGACAGTGTTGGGCACTAAAGCGTTATCCGATAACAGTTAATTAACGAAGTTAACTTTTTTTAACGGACTATTAACGGAAGTTAATTTCCATTTATCGTTATCGGACCAGTGAACTTCCGATAACTCGATATTTAGTCTGTTAAAGTCCGTTAACACGTTAACTGCGAGGAGTCATTCACGGAAGATCACCGCTCCGCGAATTAATTCAAACCGCCATAACTTCAGTCTGCCAATTCCGTCCTCTGCCGCAGTGGAACGGCTCTTCTCTCTCGGCAAGGACATCCTGAGGCCCAAGAGGTCAAGACTGGCAGTTGGGCCTAACTTTGAGAAGTTGGTCTTTCTGAAGGGCAACCAGCACATTGTGTCAGTCTTTAATAAATGTGCCTAAAATTTAATTTTACCTTTCAGTTCCCGCCATAATAATTCTCTGGCAAATTAAAATTTAGTTAATGGTTAGTGGTTACAAGGGTTTCAAAACATGTAATCAGTACATTTTTTATTAAAAATAAAAAAAAAAGTTATTAAGCAAAAAAGTTGCAAAACTTGATAAAAATAGTTAAATACCTATTTATTGTTGGATTTTGCGGGTTTTAAAGCTTTTTTCCTTGATTTTTTTAAATGTTAGTAAAGAAAGTTATCGTTAACGGATTATCGTTAACTTCCGTTAACTTTGTAGTAAAATTATCGGATTATCGTTATCGGAGTTAAAAATTGGGGTTAACGGATTATCGTTATCGAAGTTAACTTTTTGGTTAACGGTGCCCACCACTGACTATGGACGCCTTTTCCTCCTGTTCATTTATTTTTCCTCAGCGAATTTTGGAAGTGAGACTTCAAACTTTTTTTTTGTGAAGTTGTGGAAATAAATGTCTGTTTTCCAAATTAATGCTTTCAAACGTGTTCACTTGAAATGCGACTCCTGATTCGAGATTAAATTTTTTATTTCATTCAATTGATCATGCGTGCCTGTACGTGCTTCTTGTTCCTGCATAAAAAAAATGGCCCACAGCAAAATAAGAAAATCATTCCGAGTACTTTCAACCTTATTTCAACTCCTCCTCAGGGAACAAACCGAACCTAACCTGATTTAGGTTTATGTTAAGAATATGTCGCACAACTTTGTAGGAATAACTGAGCTTTAAATTGACTTTACGATACATGTAAATATGTAACACAAAACAAGGAGTTATTCACCATGTAGGAGATAATTGGTAAACAAAGATAAGACTCGATAAGAGCTACTTAAAAATTTTAGGAATTCTCTAGCTCTTTCTTTATATATATATATATATATATATATATATATATATATATATATATAACAAGGTAGCAGAAAACATAAAAAATAACTCAAAATACTTCTACATGTTTGCAAAAAGAAAATTGCAGTGTAAAGAGAGTATTGGTCCGTTGACAGACGGGGCAGCCCAATACACAAATGACCCAAGAAAAAAATGAGCGAACTGCTTAAGGAACAATTTAACTCTGTGTTTAGAACCCCTAAGTCCGAGAAGAAAGTAGAAAACTCAGCTGAATTTTTCGACATTGATACAAATCGGACATGAACAAGTTCCGGCACAAACCTATTAATAGACTTAGAGTTCTCGGAAGGAGATGTAATTAAGGTTCTATCACAGATGTGAGACAATTCGGCACCAGGGCCAGACGCATGGAGTGCCACGTTTCTGAAGAAATGTAAAGAGTATTACCAGGCCATTATAGTTACTATGGAGAAAATCACTCGACACAGAGCAAATTCCACTTCCATTAAAGAACGCAAACGTTCTCCCTTTATTTAAAGATGGTTACAGACCAATGCTAAGAATTATCGGCCAGTAGCTCTCACCATCCATCTTATAAAGTGCTTTGAACGTATAATTAGAGGCAAAACTACTTACTACCTAGAAGAAAAGAACTCATACAACCCAAGATGGAAGATCATGCCTATCACAGCTGTTAGACCACCAGGAGAAAATATTGGAGACATTGTGTCGAGGTCAAAACATGGATGTAATATATACTGACTTTGCTAAAGCCTTCGATAAATGTGATTTTGGACTTATAACACACAAACTTAAGAATATACGAATTACTGGGAAGCTAGGAAGATGGATATTTATGATAATTTTCTGACTCAAAGAACGCAAAGAGTGGTAGTAAATGGGGTTAAATCGGAAGTTTTAGAGGTCGTGAGTTCTCTCCCACAAGGTACAATATTAGCTCCCTTCCTGTTCATAGTAATGATTCCAGACATTGATGCAGATATTAATGACAGTATCAAGGGCGGGTCTAGGCATTTCAGCAAGGGGGTGTCCAAAGAAAAAAGAGGACCCCCTAAAATAAAAAGGGCACAGTACTAAAAAAAATTTCTTAAAACAGACCACCAATGAGCGAGTGTAAAATCAATTGTATTGTTTTATTAGATCAGTTTCATTCAAATATGATACAAAATAAAAATCTAATTTGAGTACAACAGTTATTACAGAAAAATGTTCAAACAATTACAAATGTCTTGCCAATTAACAGAACTATGAGAATAAGATGAACATAAAAATAGAGATATAGCTGCACCTGTACTAAGGACACCTATGAAAACCATTACAACTACAAATTTGGAAGTACAATGTATGCGGATAAAGACTCAAAATAGCATTTGAATAAACTAAAATAACCATGATCTATTTACAAAAACAAAATTTGTAAATTTGCAAGACATTGGGGTGGGGGATCCAGACGTCACCGACCCCCCTCCCCACTAGAATCCCCCTTGAGTATTGTATCATCTTTCGCAGATGACACAAAGCTATGCAAGGAAAAAGGAAATATTGAACGAACGTGGCATAGAAAAATTACAAAACGACATTCAAGCATTATTCAAGTGGACGGAAGACAACAGTATGAAGTTCAACGAAGAAAAATTCCAACTTCTAAGATATGGTAATTATGAAGTGCTACAGAATAAAGGATACAAAACTCTGCAAGCCAGACAGATAACACTAAATCCACAAGTCTTGGATTAATAATGTCGTCGGATGCAGAATTCAGAGAGCACTACATCATCAAAATTACAACGGCAAGAAAAATAATGGAAATCATCTGGAGGAGTTTCCGCAGCAGGAAAGCAAACATCGTGTTCAAATTATGGAAGAGTCTCCGATCGATATTTGAGTATTGCTCAGTACTCACACGTCCACACAGGAAACGAGACATTGCGAACATTGAAGCTATACAAAGGACTTTTATGTCTAAGATAGAAGAAACGGAAGGTGAAGAATACTGGTCTCGACTACAGTCACTGAAACTCTACTCTCTCGAAACAAGGCGCGAGCGGTACACAATAATATACATATGGAAAATACTTGAGGGCTGTGTACTTAACCTTAGAAATGAAATAGAAACAAACTGGAATGAGAGAAGAGGCAGATTTTGTACTGTCCCAGCTGCGGTGGGACATGGGGCCATGGAAACGAGGATGAAAAATACCCCCCGAATACAAAACCCAAAGCTTTTTAATGTCCTGCCAAAAGAAGTGAGGAACCTCCAGCACACCGACCTGAATAATTTCAAGAACCAGCTGGACAGATTCCTGTGCAAAGTCCCTGCCCATCCATGCATGGCTGGTTACGAGGGCAGGAGGAGATCGGAAAACAATTCCCTCCTTCACCAAATCCCGCAAATGAGGCGGGATGCTGCAGAGGCGTTGACCGCAGCAGACTGTATATATATAATAATTAGCTTTTAGAATGCGTTTGTTACATTCTTTTTTCACTTTTAACAATTTATTTTTTCGGCAGAAGGAAGACCTCAGTATGTGCCCCCCCCCATTTCAGTTACCTTTAGTTATATATTTCTGGGGTTATTTGAAAGGAAGTTTCTTCCTAATATTACTGATTCATCTGTTTATCGGTATCGTTATGTTGATAACGTGTTTTGTTCTTCCCGCAGAATCCGGTCCTGATGTCATTCTCGACCGATTAAATAATAATATATTGCCTCTAATAATAATAATAATAATAATAAACGTCAGTTTATCGGTTACACAAAAGCCATTCATTCCAACTCTTCTGTTCACTGGCTTTCGTCTCACAGTAACCTTATAAAGAGAGGCATCCTTATTGGTATGTTTTTAATGAGCTTTTACGATTTGCAGCCCCTCGTATTTGGTTGTTGAGTTCTCTTATATTAGATAATCTTTTACTAAATTAGGTTATCCCAGTATCTGAATTGAATTGAATGACTTTTATTATTATTAATAAAACAACACATCGGTCTTACAATTTACAATGATATAAATAATTGTGAAGCTCGACTATTTATTTCACTTATGATAATTTGGCCCTTAAGCTTTACGCTTTACTGGGCTATTTTTATTGAGAAGCATTTGGTGCTACTAGAATTTTGTTTTTTTAAGACTATAACACCTGTACTAAAGATTTTAAAGATGTTTTGGGGGTTCTTTTCAGTTCTGAGTCATTTCGTAAGAGTTTGCCATCCGGTTTTCGTACTGTTTCTAAAATACCTCGCACTAGTACTTTTTTACGAAGGGATCAACCATGGGAACGGGCCTCTAACACTTGGGTCTACAAAATACCTTGTTTGAATTGCTTTAAATCTTATATTGGTAAGACTATTGACTTTAAACGTTGTCTTTATCAGCACAACTATAGTTTAAATATTGTTGATGGTAACTCAGCCTTACATAAACGTCACTTAGAATGTAACCATAATATAAATATTAATAATTTCTATCTTCTTCTTAATGTTGATAATAGTGATAGCAGGAAATTGGTTGAGTCCTATTTGATAAAAAAAAAAAAACCGATAATTTTAATGTCAAAAAACGGTCTATTTTACTTAGATCAAAATATTTTAATTTTTAAAAGAGACCAGAAAAGTTTTGATCCCTTGCTCCCCATCACACTTAAATTAGTTTAATTTCAAATGAAATGAAGCGAGAGAAGGCCGTAAATAAATTGGCTTTTCTACTGCTTTAAGTATGCTTGTAGAACACCGCAGTTATAGGTCCTTTCCGCTGAAATAATAATAATAATAATAATAATAATAATATTATTATTAATATTATTATTATTATAAGTGTCACACCCTTTATATCATCCATTATTTTTAAATCATTATATATGTGATAAATGTCTACGTTAATAATATAAATTTCAGAGAAATTTGGGTATAAATATATGTTACAAAGTGTGAAGCCATTTTTGCATGTCTGACGACCACACCTACATTTCAGTTCGGATTTCAGTTTAGATTTGAACAATTCTTTTTACATTTTTTTTACTCATAAAATACATGTTCCATTTTCTTTCTTTGACTCCCTGTAGGTAGCTTTTACTTATGTGTGTGTGTGTGTGTGTGTGTGTGTGTGTAAGAGCTACTTTTTTCTCCTTAGTGATCTGCTTATTATATTTCTAGACTTCGGGTTCGAAGTTAAAATTTGGGAGGTGAGAGCAGAAGGTGACCCAGAGACAACGTAACTAATATCCTTGTATAGTAAACTACTTGTATTTGCATTTAAATTACGCAACGCTCACTTCAAATTCAATCTGACTTCATGCAAAGGGTTTTCTTTTCTAATATATATATATATATATATATATATATATATATATATATATATATATATATATATATTGTGTAGGTTAGCATCGCTAACTACGAATTCATCGGCCCGGGTTCGATTTCCAGCGAGGGCAGGTGGCGCCCAGCCCACCCAGCTGTTCATCGATCCTTCCAGTGGGAGGTAGATAAATGGGTACCCTGGGTAGCCTAGTTCTTAAGACGCTGGGCTGCTGATCGGGAGCTCGTGAGATAGAGTCCGGGAAAGGACTTTGTCATTTCTGACCACCCGTGGTGGGTCGTGGTTCGGATTTCACGCTAAACTGTAGGTCTGTGATGGGGAAACAAACCTGACCTTCGTTAAATGAACAATTCGGGCGGAAACAAAATAAAACTTTTATTATTATTAAACTAAGGTTTTATTAATATCAGGAATAGGGAACTGAAAAGAAATATCAGTTCCAATTTCTATTTCAGTTTTAAAATTTCTTTAGTTTTCAGCTTCCTTTTTTTCGATATCAGTTTTATATCAATATTATAGTTATTCAAATATTTAGTACTCATATAGGCGTTAAAAATGTCTCTCTCTACAGATTTTGTGAATACCATAGTGTAAGGCTTGGCTACTTATTGTCAGTAAATTTGTTAATGTGTGCGTGTGTGTGTGTGTGTGTGTGTGTGTGTGTGTGTGTGTGTGTGTGTGTGTGTCCCCTCTCTCTCTCTCTCTCTCTCTCTCACTCCTAAAAAGTTATAAAGTTATAATATTGTAAAAAACAAAAACATCGTTTACAGTATTTATTATATATTTTAAAAACATTTAGGCCTATAAGGTAAAACAATTACAAATTAATACATGCTACTCTTTTTTTTCTGTTAAATATGAGTAGGAGGCAAAGATTTGAAAATCTTGACCTGACCTGAATAGTCATGTAAAAGTAGTCAGCTGTTAAAATAACAAAAATGACCTACCGCCTGCTAACCATAAAAATAATCCTTTAAATTACGGTACAAGAGTTTGAGTTAATCCTTTGCTTCAGGAAGTAATGTTACGTCCTTCGTTAGAGGCTTATCATTAAGCTTGTATAGGGGGGAATTTCCCGTCAATTGACCATCTTAGGTCTATTAAAAAATCTAACATTAGAAAAATTTAAAAATATTCTTCTTTTGCTTTTTTTGTTTATTCTCTAACTCATACGTTCATTTTATACGTTGTTCTGTTGTTAATAAAATTAGTAGGACGTAAATAAAACTTAAATGTAAAAATTACATTTCTTTCGATTTTGATATAGAGTAAATGGTTTTCAATTTTTCATTTCACCTTATTTCCGTTTCATTTTCGATTTAAGTTTTTTAGATTTTCGATTTTTTTATTATTTCAGTTCTAATAATTTCAGTTTTATCGGTTTACTAATTTCGGTACTTGTTGATTCCCCACCCTTGATATGACGTCCCAGAAAATGCAACAACGTAGTGCTGACGTCACGTAGCTTCATTCTGTGGCCAAAATGGCGAGTGTAAGGTTATCCTTCGATCAACGCAAGTAGATACTGAAGTGATATTGAAAATTTGAGAATAATGTTGAGGTTCAACGTGCATACAAATGCGGGTATGAATCGTTACCACGAACCGGTTTAACAATCGCACGATTGAGGGGCTAAATTAGTGTCCGAGGTCACCGTGCAATGTCTGCAAAGGCACTCAAGGAGGCCACGCTCCTCGCGAGATGAAGAGAACGCAGCGGCATTTGGACGCTTACCACGTAAATGCAGACGACAGCGTGCTCATAAGTCTGAGACAAGTAAGTGACGTGTCCACCAAATCCTATGGGTGCAAATTTAAGAATGTGCACTCCACATCTTTTATAGAAATTGAATAAAGATGTCCAGACCTAGGTCTTGAATTCTGCCAGTGGTTTTTGAACAAAGACATCAGAATCAAACATTCACCACCTCATTGTATGCAAGTCGTGCGTTAAGTTGAATGGAACTATGCATTGACATAACTCTGTGTACCCTAATCTTCATGTGGAAAAGGAGGCAAATTTGTCAGGGAACACATTGTAGATTGGGGTTTCACTGGCCTTACCTGGCCATTTTTCTTCAATGACAGTAATACTGTAGAAAGTCAGTGCTTCATTGTCGTGAAAAGCAGCATTCTGCTCTCCATTTAGAACGTGTATGGAGGTAAATAGGCATTGTTTTCAATAAGATGGTTTTCCTACTGAGCTAATGACATCTGATGGACGTGACATAAAATCAACAAGTTATTGTCGGTTAGGTTACGCTGGGTTAGTTTAGGTTAAGTTGGGTTGTTAAGTTTTTAGAGTGTTGAATAAACTGTCGATGTTTTGTCTCCTCAACCAAATGGGTATACATAGGTCCTTTCCCTCACCTTTTTATTGTGACGTACAGGCATTTTTGGACAAACGTTTTCATGGTTGGTGGATAGGACGACGCGTACCAGTGGAATACCTACCACAATTTCCAGATTTCACCTTCAGGTTCTTTTATGTGGGATGCAATGAAGGATACGGAGTAGCCACAAAACAAAGGCAAAAGAACAAACAAAGACAGTCCAGGAACTCCAAAGGAAAATCGTTGATGCTTGCACTGCCATTCTCGTGGAAACATGTGCCGCTGCTGCATTTCGCTCTGTTGTCAGATGCTGCAAAGATTGCGTCGATGCCGATGGGAGTCGTTTTGAATGAAACACGTCTAAACACTGAGGGACAACATGTATTTGTATGGTACTGGAAGAAGTGTGTGTGTGTGTGTGTGTGTGTGTGTTTGTGTGTGTGTGTGTGTGTGTGTGTCTACATTTTTCTAGTGTACCATATATAATATATATATGTGTGTGTGTGTGTGTGTGTGTATATATATATATATATTATATATACAGTATATATATATATATATATATATATATATATATATATATATATATATGAAAATTATTTCATGAAAGTAACACGTGAAAAATATTTATGATGAATAAAACCACGAAGGAAAGGAAACACAAAATGGTGCTCAAGCGCTTTCGTCTAATGACATCCTCAGGAACACTGAAGTACATAAAAGGGTAACAGCCTATATATAGGTTACAGAAAGAAAAAAAAAGAAAAATAAATAATATACACATACACACACACACACACACACACACACACACCACATATATATATATATATATATATATATATATATATATATATATATATATATACCTATATATATTACTAAAGCAGACAAGGCTAACACCATAGTTATTATGGACAAAGTGGACTACATCGGAAAGATGAACGAGCTTCTCCAGGACCCCGCCACATACAGCAAACTTAGGAAGAACCCGCAGGATGACGTCATCAAATCATTTAATAGTGGCTTGAAACGCATTCTCAAAGATCATAAGGACTTAATTCCGCTTTTCATGTCCACTTCACCTTCTCTGCCCTACCTTTACGGTCTTATTAAAACCCACAAACCTGGCAACCCTATGCGCCCTATTATTAGCTCGGTGGGCTCTATTACTTATAAACTCTCCAAATGGCTTGTCAAAGTCTTGTCCCCCATTCTCGAAACTATCTCTGATTCACATGTAAAAAATTCCATGGATCTTACTGAAAAATTGAATAATGCACGTACTGAAACTAACGATAGATTGATCAGTTTTGACGTTTGTTCATTGTTTACAAAAGTGCCGATTGACGATATGCTTGACTTACTCTCCCAAGAATTACATAAGTATGACCTGCCACTACCTTCACACATTGTTTTGGAACTTATTAAGCTTTGCATCAAAGACTGTAAATTCACTTTCAATAACGAGTATTATCAACAAGTTTTTGGGATGGCCATGGGCAACCCCTTATCGCCACTCCTCTCCAATATTTATATGGAGTTTTTCGAAATTACTTACATTCCGAGAATCCTGGGGGTTGGCATCCCTTGGTTGCGGTACGTCGACGATATTTTGTGTATCTGGCCCATGAATCGTGACCTGGATAACTTCCTCCTTCAGTTAAATGATCAAGTCCCCTCCATTAAGTTTACTTTAGAAGTGGAACAAGACAATTCAATCCCATTTTTGGATGTGCGTGTACATAGGGAAAGCCCAGGTTTTAAGTTTAGTATCTATCGGAAAACAACAAACAATTTGTCCTACGTACACTTTTACTCGGGACATGACACCCCCTAAGAAGGCCATTTTTTCATCAATGTTTCTCCGCGCCCTTAGGATCGCCAGTCCGGAATACATCGATGCCGAATTGGAAAAAATCAACGGTATTGGAAGTGATTTGTGTTATCCATCTGCGTTTATGGAATCTTGTCTCAACAAGGCAAAACGAACTTTCTATCGTGTCAATAATAACACTCGTACTTTGTCAAAAAATATTTTAGTACTTCCATTTTTCCCGGGCTTTTTAGGCATTGCTAATGTACTTAAACTTTTGGATATTAATGTAGTATTTTCATATAACAATATTGTGAAAAATATCATAGTAAAAAATAGCCCTACCAATAATTCAGGCATTATCTATAAAATTGGTTGTAAACAATGTGATTCTTTTACATAGGTCAGACGGGAAAGGATTTGCACACACGTATAAAACAGCATCAATATTCCGTTAGAACAGGACAGTTGTCCAGTGCCCTTTTTGTCCATTTGTCAGAGTTATCTCACTGTATTGATTGGAATAATGCTTCAGTTTTATTCCACTCTAGCAACATTGTTAATAGAAATATTCTTGAGTCTGCCATTATCCAACTTTCAAATAACTTCAACATAAGCAAAGGTCTTTTCAACTCGATCCTGTTGTTTTGAATTCCTTCAAAACAGATTTAGATAAGAAGGCTAGAACGCTAAATCTTTGGTAAACTTGTATGCTACTTTATTAACTTTTAATTTTCATTTTATTTTTACATACATCGAAACTTAACCATAAAAGGCAGTGTTAAAACCCGGGCAGATTTCCAGTATAAATTTGTATTTTTATAATTCATTTGATCTGTGCTAAAAATCGATATTTTTTCCTTACAAATCTGTATGCCTCTCTGATCCTTTAATTTTTAATTTTTACTTCTCCGTTTATTGTATATATATGTGTGTGTGTGTGTGTGTGTATATTATTTATTTTTCTTTTTTTTTTCTTTCTGTAACCTATATATAGGCTGTAACCCTTTTATGTACTTCAGTGTTCCTGAGGATGTCATTAGACGAAAGCGCTTGAGCACCATTTTGTGTTTCCTTTCTTCGTGGTTTTATTCATCATATATAATATATATATATATATATATATATATATATGTGTGTGTGTGTGGTGTGTGTGTGTGTGTAATATATATATATATATATATATATATATATATATATATAATTGACATGTTTAGATCTACACTTGTTGTACGTTGTCAAATGAAAATTAAATAATTTGACCTATTTGACTTTCTCCTCTTATTTCAGAGGTTATTAATGTTTTGGAGTGAATAGCGAAGTTAAATTTATTACTGTAATATAAATAAAAAATGTATTAAAGTACAAAATTATAAGTACAGTTTGATTATAGTTACTGTTTTCAACATGTTTAGAGTTCGGGGGGTCTCCAAACGCTTTTGATTGGAACAATCCAAAATTATTATTCATTTTCAAGGTTTCGAGCAGTGATTTGGATACAGTAGAGTTCGGCCTTAGGACATCTGATCGATTTGACATTCCATCGACAAGTTATTATTATGTTAGATTATGTTAGGTTAGGTTAGGTTACGTTAGGTTACGCTAGGTTAGGTTACGCTAGGTTAATCTAAGTTAGTTTTTAGAGTGCCAATGTTTTCGTCTTATCCTTAGAGTTTAGTGCGTTTAAACTTTAAGCCCTTTCTGTATGTCTCGGATATTTCCGACTAACGGATGACTGCTCCGTCCAGTGTCCACTTTAGTTATTTAATATCTTTGCCTTTTCGTTGTTAGTATCAGCCAGGGGCCGGTAGATAGGTGGCGGCGGGCCGTATGTTCGAGAATAGGGACCGACCGAAAGTAAAGTACTTTATATGAAAGTATTGTAATATAAAATGGAATATTTATACTTTATATGTAATGTAATTCAATCGCTTTATTATTCCTTTTCATGCAAAACGTAGCACATAATTAACGAAAACTCAAAAAACATTCCAAAATATAATGTTCATTAATGCAAATTAATAAGAAAACTAAACCATTGATTCATTCAATATTCAAAGTTCAAATATTTCAAGTTTTTTGAAAGGAGGATGACAGCTTCAGCGTTTACTGGGGTCAAATTCGCCCGTTTGGTGTTGATGACATTGCCTGCAGTAGAAAAGAGTCGCTCCGATTCCACTGAACCCGAAGGGCAGTTCGGTCAAGTTTACTTTCGGGTCGAAACCGAACTTCGGTCGGTCCCTACTCGAGACCATGGCTATACGACTAACGGAATAAATAGGTCTACGTTACACTTAACGTCAAACTAACGAAATGGATTTACAATCCAAAATTAAACAAAGCAAAATAGGCACTTATTTTTTACAAGTTTCTTAGCTTCCTCCAAGCGGGGGTCAGGTGTACACCCGATGGATTCTTGAATGTGGTGTATAAGCTTTCAAAATATGTAAAAATTTGCTTTATAACAAACAATGTAGGGTTCCACTAAAATCAGGGTCTGTGCTACCGGACTACAAACTTAGAAGGATTGCTTGCTCTCGTCCTTTTATGCCCTTTATCAGATTAGAAGCAATGTCGTCTTACTTATATATTCACCAACTAATGTTAAAAGGATGAATATATTTTAGACAAATTGACTAAAATAATTCCATCAAATGCATTGTTATTTTTTATCAGCGTTTCTGCATCAGGTTATTATTTATTATTATTATTATTATTATTATTATTTATTATTATTATATATAGGAAAACCTTATTAAGACTATTACCAGGTCGGGTATAATACTGTACCTCTCGACCTTGTTTGTAAACTTTTACCATCGTGGCCGATATAGACATAAATTCAGGCTTTGTAACTAAGTGAAATTGTGAATTGTTGAAATTTGGAAAAGTTGAAAGTACTCGGAAGGATATATTATATATAATATATATATATATATATATATATATTACCTACGTAAAATACGACCTCTTCCTATCCAGTGACCCAAATAATAATAACAATAATATTAATAATAAAATAGAACTCATTTGGAATCCGAACATATAAATCTTTCGGATTCAAATCCAGCGAGAACTCCTCAAATCCGAACCTCTTAAGACTGGAATCAATTCCAACATGAATGAAGAATTTTTCAAAATCCGAAATTCAAATCACAACTTCAATAAGCGATAACTATTTATAATCTTCCTAAAATAAAATATTAATCTCGACTGTACAATAATAGGTGGGTATCGTGTATGCGGAAGGATTCATTATGATTCGAGTTATACCTTCATAATTAATGTTTTGTATCTCTTCTTGTTGTGAACAAAACGACTTCGGAAAACTTTTATAACAATTATGTACAAAGGGAAAGTCTGAAAATATCGAATTTACTGTCAATTTGCACGAAATAAATGTTAGCTGGGTGGAATATTAGTTGAAATAAGCCATATTTTCTTCACATTGGTTGAATTGGTTGAATTGGTTGAAGTCTACCTGGTAGAAATTCAAGTAAACAAACAAAGTTGAAGTAATTTTATATCTCATAAACACTGTTTCGAATTTCATGAACGTTGACCAACATTATAGAGGAAACGCCAACATTGGAATGTGAAGTGTATTCAAAATGATGCGATGTATTTTTATGATTAAACTCTTTCATATTTAATAAAACTATTTAAAATGATTGGTTTCTAAAAATTTTTTGTTTTGTGATTGAAATTAAAAAAAAAAAAAAAATTAATTGCCATCTGTACTCTAATGAACGAAAAAATTTCAACATTCTCAGCTACCGAACATCATTGAATGAGAAAAGGGTTGCATTCTTCTATTCCTGCCACCGCACGAAACCTCAAATGGCCAGATTAAACTTCACAAATTTTGAACTTACACCAATTTGGATGGATGGCCGACATTAACATCTATACATCAGGATACAAAAATCGTGTCCACGTCAGAAATAAGTAAATACAGAATATGACTCATGACGATATTAATATCCAAATTGTTGCCATGAAAACGTTACATACGTAATTGCATCATAGCAATCGTGGAAATTTGTGCGTAACATTATTATTTTATATCCATTTGACATTTTAGATATGTCCGAGCTTGAAATGTTGTTTCAGAACGAAAGAAATCGTGCATACAAAACTACTGTGTAGGTTATATTATAAAGGGGGCCGGGAGGTAGAAAGAACATAATTAAATCGAACCGGAATTAATCGACTCATGCTAACCGTAATTAAATCCAATTTTGAATCGTTTAACTGGAATAATAACGAATCCGAGTTAATTCCGGATCGATCCAATTCACATATATCATTATCATATAGGAATTCTACTTTATCTTCGCCTAAAATATCTTCCCGGTCTCCCGGGATCTTTAATTTCCGAAATCTGTATTTATTTAAAGGGTTATACGAGAAATAAGACATGAACTTAATGTCTGTATAATGCTATTATTATTATTATTATATATAAGTTTAATTAATGTGACCTACATATGCGTATTACCACGATAATATGTGTGTGACCTTGAAATAACTTTGTATACCTTTTTATAAAGTGTAGATATGCAAATATTACATGTACATAAATGTACATAGAGAATAAAGGATAAAGAATAAAGGATAGAGAATAAAGGATGTCTTTTCCAAAATACAAATGATTTACCATATTCCAAATGACGGCGAACACGTGTGTCACACCATCAGTGAGTGACCTTGAAAATGTAAAACGACATTGTACGAGACACTGTATAATTGAATCTTATATAGTACATTGTATAGAATAAATAATAAAGCAAAATGTACGTTAAACGTAAATATTCTGACAAGTGAATCTTTTGATGAAATTCCTCCTCATAGTATACTGCAAGACAAGTCAGATAATGCTCAATAAGTCATTCGAATGATAGAGAGGTGATGACGTAAAAGGTGAATATCTAGTAATTCTTATGTATGAAAACAACCAATCTATCAGTATTCACGATCAAGCATGGAGAGAGAAATTATTCGACATCCAACAACGCAAGGTATGCGGGGAGGCATCATAGGAATGATTGAAGCCGGATCATCCCTGTTGGATGTAGCTCAACGGTTTTAAGTACATTTCCTTGAAAATTAAGTACATTTTTAAAGAAATACATGGAGCGATCCGATTTAATTTGAGATGGAGCTGTAACGAAATCTAGGTGGATATTTTTTATTAATTTTTTGTATTAAAATAATGAAACTGTATATCCAAGGGATATAACTGTAAGTTAGATTGGGGCTTCACACATTTACCTCAGACAGAATGATAAAGAAGGAAACAGGTAAAATGGCAGAAGACTAAGAAAGGAGTTTAAAATGTATAATGGACCTCGTCAAACATACCAATTTCAAAGATGATGCTCATGATGTTCAAAAATTTTGTAACTGTTCTGAGGACTTCAAAATACTTGATATTCTTCACCCATCCACCGTTAACAGCGGTAACAGTGCATGCGTCCATATCTCCTTCAAGACTCAGGCTTAAAGTCAGCTAAAAAAGGGTGTAACGGTTCAATCTGATGGACATACAAGACCTAAACATTTGGGTACTATCGGACAGTTTGTTACAGCTTGTATTTGTTTGTAATGATAACAAAGTACGTTATTTGTAAGGACAGTGATGCTGTCATGACATTTCATTTTATTTGTCAACTTTCCACCACACAAATTAATTTCCCTCCCTGTTTATATATCTGACAGATGCTTCTTACTGGCGCAAATTGGCGTATATCGAACTCGAAGCTCAAGTGAGTTTGAAACGGCGTATGAAATGGCGAAGAATGTGATCCTGTGCTTGGGGGATGGAATGTCCTTTTCTACCGTATCAGCAGCTCGTCTTCTGAAGGGGCAGAAGAGCAGTAAGTGGGAGCACGAGGAGCTGACCTTCGATAAATTTCCTTCAACGGGATATTTGAAGGTATAATTATTTATTTACCAATGATTTTTCTAGCTTTTTACACATACTTTGATGTGAAAAAGTTTAAAACTCCATATATGATAATATCAGCTTCTGAACATAAGTAAATTATTATTAACATACGATAAAAGCCTAATAATAACCAGACTTATAAGATAAAAATAGCGAAGATGCCCCTCTAATATCGCGGGTATTTAAGCAAGTTTTTACTTTCACCTTGCAACCCCTTTGGAAAGAGGAAGTTCTCGTTCGAGGGAGAGGTAACTTTAATTAAGTGACAATTAAGTTTCCCTAAATAACTTTTCATAGTCTATTATTAATACCACTTTTATTTGATTCAAAAATATTTCTTTTGTTTTAATTTCTATCCACATTTAAGTGCAGTGCCGCACCCACTGAGTCCCTTTTAATCATCCTCATTCTCTACAGACGTACACAACGGACAGCCAAGTGGCGGACAGCGCGGCGAGCGCGACAGCCTACCTGTGCGGAGTAAAGGGCAATCTGGGTACGATTGGAGTGGACGTGAACGTGCCCAAAGAGAACTGTTCCGCGCAACAAAATTCACAGTTCCACACACCTTCTCTCATGCAGTGGTTTCAGGTAAGGAATTAGATAAAGGGTCTCTTTGATGTCCTTCAATACTTAAAAGTCCGTGAGACACGATTTTAGTACACGGTTATTATTAAAAAAAAATTACACATTGAAAGAACACTATATATATATATATATATATATATATATATATATATATATATATATATAACATATATATATCTTGGAAAATGTACACTAAAACTACAATGCTTTACACTCCTGCTAATAAATGGTGATCAACGGTTTGAAAGCAAAACTATTGTCTTTGAAGTCTTTATTAGTGGTAATATAGAACAATGCTACTATGTGTAAGTGAATAAATTGGTTTTGTGAAGAACTTTTAACTGATCAGTTGCTGGGAGTGGTCATTATTTAAACATGCATTGATCACGCATTGAAGACTTTGACGGTTTGTTTAAATACTGTTGGGTTATGGAGGAAACTCCGCTATAGTCATATATTCTGTATCTATACTGGCACATTGTACTACCAATACATTGCGCGTTGCAGTACATACAGTTAAAAGAATAAATTACAAATGACCCTAAATCGGATGGAAGTCTTTTTTTTTGTGTCTGAGAAAAGAATGGATAAAATCTGTTTTTGAAACTGCATTGAAAATTAATTTGTGGAAATAACGGAGACGATACTTTAGTTAGTTCTGATTTTAGTTTGGGATTGTATGGTCGAGAAAGGTATGATTAAGCATTAAACATTTCGCTTACGGAGGAAGATTTTAATTGTAGTTAATAATATTATTCAAAAATTGCGTAAACATTTTCGGAAAGTATGTTTGGCTAAGAGTTATTGCAAAAAAATTCTGTAGACTTGGGAATAGAAACTCTTATAATCAGAAAAAATTTCAATTATCGATGTATTACAGTTTTTACGACCCTAATTTTGTGAATATGTGGCATTGTACTTAGGAAATGGATACTTAGTCCTGTTTTGGTGGGTTTTCTTATAAGGATGTATGGAACCTGTGGAAATCAGGATACCTAAAACGAGTAATGAATGGTTACTTTCTTCTTTCGTAAAGTTTATATTGACATTTTCATTGAAATAATTAAAGAAAAGGACCACTTTAGTTGTCAATATTCTCAAACAGGAAGAAATTTTTCAATGTATCTTTTATCTGAAACTGTGGAGTTAATCAGCGAGTCGTGTCAATTCGTGGTGTAATAAAAAAAACATATATTGGCCGCAATATAGCTGAAGGATAGACCCCATCACTAAAGAAACAAGTTGTTTCTATAAGTGATTCCCGAAAAAGAATATGTAACTATGGTTGTTAATTTCAGTTAATCCGTGATCATTGTTGAAATAAAGACCGCTCCTAACGGGAGATCAATGAAAAGTTCTTCACAAAACCAATTAATTCACTTACGCATATTATAGCAGTCGCTCTATATCACCACTAATAAACCAAACCTCAACGACAATGGTTTTACTTTCAAACTGTTTGTTACTCTAACCCACCAGTATTAGCAAGTAGTGTAACGTATTACAGGATATATACTGTATATATATATATATATATATAATTATATATATATATACAGGGTGTCCGAGAATTATCTGTACAAGTTTTTGCTGTTATTAAAAGTCAACCATGAAGTGTAGAAATTCCAGTGTTGTCCCATTTTACAGAGAATCTCATTAAGTTTTTCTGATACCAAGTTTTGACAATTTTTTAGAAATTCCAGTGTGTCCGAAAATTATCTGTACAATTTCATCTTTTAATACAATTCTTGATAACACACGTAAAATTAACTTAAACAAGATTATTTAGAATCTGTATTTTCAAAGTTTCTTTTATTAAAGTAACGTTGTTACAAACATTCGATATGTGCACCATCAGTGATTCGCAAAACATCCAATCGATAATCCAATGTTGCCATGTACGCTGCAGCATATCCACATCAATTCGCTCAATAGCAGCTGTGATTCTTGCTTTTAAATCATCAATGTCTGTCACCCGCGTACAAAAAAGAAAAAAACTTGTCAAAACTTGTTATCAGAAAAAACTTAATGAGTTTCTCTGTAAAATGGGACAACACGGAATTTCTACACTTCATGGTTGACTTTAATAACAGCCATAAATTTACAGATAATTCTCGGACACCCGGTATATATATATTAATGTAAAGAACGACGCTTGTGTAGAAGAGCGTTCGCACAAGATGAGGAGAAAGAACGAACAGATGAAAAATGAGGCACTTCCCAGGTATCGAACCCGGGATCATCCAATTGCCGGTTGGACATGCTAACCACTACACCAAGGTCCCCAATTAGTCAGAAGTCGTAATTCTCCTACATACGAGCGGAATCAAATGCCCTGAGGGGGCACCTTCGCATGCCGTACATATATACATTTTAACTGCAAACAACACACAGTATAATTAATGTAAAGAACGACGCTTGTGTAGAAGAGCGTCCGCCCAAGATGAGTGGTGTAGTGGTTAGCATGTCCGACCGGCAATTGGACGATCCCGGGTTCGATTCCTGGGAGGTGCCTCATTTTTCATTTGTTCGTTCTTTCTCCTCATCTTGTGCGAACGCTCTTCTACACAAGCGTCGTTCTTTCCATTAATTATAATGTGTGTTGTTTGTAGTAAAATATATATATATATATATATATTTTTTTTTTTAATTGGGGTTGTTTAACCTCCTTCGCAACATCTAAGGTCATATGACGGAGGGGACCTACAGCTTTACGTGGGATCCGAACCACGGATCGCTACATAATCTGGGCGCAGAGGACAGTCTCCCATCCAACTACTACCCAGACCCAATGTCGCTTAATATATATATATATGCCCTATACTTAAGATCACGAAACATAAACGAAATGATGTGGCAAGAGTACACTTAAAAGTGGAGATTTAAACCTTCAAATCTTAATTAGTACAGTGGCGCTTATAAGTATTCGTACAGAGAAACATTTCAGTGATATTTATCCTTATCTTTTGTACCATGCATAGGATAGTTACGACAAGTTTATCGTCCGTTTGGAAACTTTTAACAAGTGAAAAATTAGTTTAACTTCAACATATAACGTAAAACATCAAAGAATTTGTGGAAAAATAGAAAAGGTTAAAATGCAAAGATTTTCGTACGTTATTTACAAAATTATTTAATACTTTGTGTCCAGGGCTGGCCCGATGAATTTTTAATGATAGTGATAATGATAAGCCTTTTGGCAGGATGTAAATCTCATAAAATAGTACAATATTCTTGAAGATAATAAACGATAAGATAAATCAAAGAATGATAAATTTAAAAACCTAAAAATTATGACTAAAAGAGACAAGTAATAAAACAAGTAATAATAAAAACTATCCGCTGTTAACACTAAAGAAAGAAGAAGATAAAAGGAACGTTTTGAATATTAATTACGATTACAGTTAATTATTAGCTTCAGTGGTCTATGATCTGAGAGAAAGAAATCATTCAAAATATGAACATTGACAATTCGTTCCTTTAAATGGATCACCTGAAGATCAGGGACTCCAGCCTTCGTTAGTTAGCCTTATAAGGCTAACTAACGAAAATATCAAGACTTACCCTAACCAATCGTCAAGGGCGTATAGTTGACCTAACGAATGGTTAGGTTAAGTCGTGATATTTTCGTTAGTTAGCCTTATAAGGCTAACTAAAGAAGGCTGGGGAACCTGATCTTCAGGTGATCCCTTTAAATAATTACTAATGAGACATTAATTAATCCATTTAGTACCTCCATTCATATCGCTGACATACGTGAAAGAATTGTTATTTGTACCTAGAAATTCTACATCACTTATACTTCTTTTTATGTACGAAGGAGGAGCCAAGGGCAAGCGCCCGCAAAAAATGTCCCCCCCTAGAGTGAGCCGAAAACTAGGTCTCTGAGGCTTACTGTGCCATTTTTTATTATTTAAGATTGTGTAGTGCGTAAAATGGATGTATGTGTAGCGAAGAATAGAGGGAGAAGTGTGTTAGAAAGCGTGCTGTGCTGCTCACAGGGTAGATGAGACACGGAAAAAGATCAGCTAAAGAGGACAGTAACAGGAGAAACGGGAATTCCACCACTCCCTGTCTCCTGCCTAACATCCGCCCCAGAGTACTTCCCTGGTCGATTGGTGTCTACAATCTCTTCCAAATTTAGTAGACTCGTACGTGGTACTCAATTCTACCAAAAATTCTGATTCTTCATCGACATTATTAATATTCTACACTACGAATATTGTAGTCTATTAGAAAGTGACTTAATTTTATACAAAATGTCGATGGCATTATTGTTAGGTAAGCGGCTGTTCACAATTTAGAGGCATTCGTTGTTTATATGAAATTTAATATCCATTAGTTTTTTAGGTGCTACTATAACGTGATTCCTACCGGTGACTTCGATACTATAGGGTGATTCCTACCCGTTTTGGTTCGAAATTACAGTACTGTAGAGTGTGATTCCTATCCAAGGTATAAATGAAAATATAATAAATATAAAATGCTATTTATTATTCAATTTTATTTATTTAAAAAATAGTTTCGGTGCTACTATAGTATGTGGTCTACCTACGATTGGTTAGGTTTAGTCACGATATTTTCGTTAAAACTAACGAAAATATCATGACTAAACCTAACCAATCGTCAAGGGCGATGGACATTGGAATGTAAGAAGCAATTAGTAAACAAGGTAAGAAGCTATAATTAAAAGGTAGACCGCCGAATCGAGGTAGGAATCACGCTATAGTAGCACCGTTTTTTATTATCGCTCGGGGAGAAATCTTATATATTTTGTTAATTTTTTTCCGAGTAAGAAATCAACTCCATCAAAGGGCCTACCATAAAGTAAATTGTTAGATAAGTCTACAGATGAAGATTCATGGCAGATAACGCCCTCACGTATCCCAGATAAGATATTCAATTCGAAGAAATATCAGAAAATTTTTGAAGAAAATGTATTGCCTTCAGTTCGGAGTTGCGAATGGGTCGCAATTGGGTTCTGCAACAAGATAATGATCCAAAATATAAAAGAATTTCAAAGCCCAAATCTCAATTTAATCGACAATTTATGGTTTGATTTGAAAAAAGGTGTCCGTAAGAGAAACCCTTCGAATCTGAATGAATTGCAACAATTTTCTTGAGAAGAATAAGCTAAAATTTCGACTGACAGATGTCGAAACCTTGTAGAAAAATACCCAAAACGAATCATTGAAGTCATTCAAGCAAAAGGTGGACAGACAAAATATTAAATAATTTTGTAAGTGAATAAATGTACAAAACCTTTTGCATTTTAACTTTTTTTTTATTTTCCTTAAATTCTTTGATATTTTACTTTATATGTTGGAATTAAACTATATTTTTTATTTGCTAAATTTTGGTAAACAAACGTAAACTTTTCATAATTATCCATGGCATGCGTGATACAAAAGATAAGGACGAATATAACTGAAATATTTCTCTGTATGAATACTTATGAACGCCACTGTATTTACGTTAAGACTAAATGGTTTACATTATCCAATCCTTTAGTTTCCTTTCCTACTAAAACTGTTGGCAATTTCGAAATAGCGCTCTAATCACACAAATTTGGATATTGATATCGCTATCGAAATGGGGTTGAATATGAGTCGTGATGTAAATTCCTTCAGTAAATACAGAAACAATATATTCCCATATTTGAGGAATATTTTGGAATGCTAATTTCACTTTCTTTTATCAATACATTGTAACATCAACAGTACATCAATATTAATTTGAAAACTGTCACAAACATCAACAACATTTCAACCATGCATCAACAGTCGCTCAATCAATAGTGTTACCTGGGTATATATTGAAATTCCTTCAAGTAAATCATTATTTAGTTTTAATTTGAATATTATGGCAGAGATACACGCATAAAACTGTATTTATTATGTTTAATAAAATCATATTTGGCACCTGAGCCAAATATATTAAATCACGGAATTAATGAAGAAATTATTTGTATTTTTACATAAATAATGATAATTATAACAATCTCCCCGTATGTTTATATATTTAAAGTATTTACTATATTGTTATTTTAACAAATAGGCCAATTTATGCTTTAAATTCTGTAAACAGTTTTAATAAATAGTGGCAACTCCATTAATCGTTATATAAAGTGTTAAAAATTATTGCACGCAATCCATACAAAAACAAAGATTTTAGGATAGTTTAACAATTCAAAACTATCCTAGTTTTGATGTCGTTTGACGAGTCAGCCAATGAGGAAACCAAATTTTATATCATACAAAAGAATTCTAATTAACTGAATTCTATGAAGAACAACGACAACAAAAGCTATTTACCTTCACGTTACTACGTTTAAGAATAAAAATTAATTTCCTTTGAAAGTGAAACCTTCAAAATTTTAAGTGAATAGAAAAGAAATTTTTGAAAACGTTTTCAAACTTAAATAATTGTCAAAAACGGAGGACGTTTCAAAAAATACGTCAAAAATTCGGCCGTTCTCTCTCTCTCTGCCCGACAGAAATTAGGGCTGGTAAGCAATAAGGGTGCGGCTCGTTTGTTTATCCCCCGAATATGGACCTTGAGGACACGGGAAGAACCTTGATTCCAGTGACTATAATATTTCCTTTATTAAAATGAGGTGATTCTATTGTATGTAAATGAGACGGGGGGGATATGTAATTAATAATAATGACCTAAAAGTTCCGTTACGTCATCGACGGGAATTGCGCTGATGTCTTTTTGATAAATGATACTTTCCTCTATTCAGAAACACAATTTGAGCGATGATAATAATAATAATAATAATAATAATAATAATAATAGCAATTCCCGAAGTTGTTTAACTTCCTTTATAAGAGCAAAGGGTGTATGACGGTGGGGACTTACAGCTTTACGATGGAATCCAAATCATATAAGGGTCACTGCATCATCTGAACGCCGAGGATGGTCACCCGTCTAACTACTGAACAGAATCAATGTCGCTTAACTTCACTGATTCAAAGGGAAGCGGTGTTTTGACGTAGCCACAACGTAGACAGCAGTTTGAGTCATTTAATTATTACAATAAGACACTGAGACAATCAATTAATAATATAGCAACAGAAATAATTGATGATTAAAAAATTATGTAAATCACTCTCTGTATTATAATTAAATGCAATGAAAATCTTTTCCCGTTAAAATAATCAATGAAGAATGAAGTGTGGCAGTGGATTCTGAAGGGTGCAGTTGGATTTCAAAGCGAGTTTCCAGTTCATTGAGAGAGTACCATTGTTGAGTCTGCTTTTACGAAATTTTCAGATATATACACTATATAGGAGATTGTAGACATCAATCGACCAGGGAGGTACTCCGAGGGAGGGATGTCAGGCAGGAACGCAGGTTTCTCCTGTCACTGTCCTCCTTAGCTGATCTTTTTCCGTGTCTCATCTACCGTGTGAGCAGTCCAGCATGCTCTCAATTACACGTTCTCCCTTTATTATTCACTACACATACATGTATTTTACACATTACCACAATCTTTTCAAAATGTACATAAAAAATTAGCATTGTGAGCCTTGTAGACCTTGATTTTGGCTCTCTCTTTCTTATACAGGGGGCATTTTTGCGGGCACTAGCTCTTGGCCCCTCCTTTCTATATTTATATTATATATATATACTTTTGATGGCTTCGAAATACTGTTCAGGGTCAACCTGTGTTTAGCCCTTCAGCAGCATCCCGCCTCATTTTCGGGGATTTTCTGGAGAATATTGCTTTCAACTAGGGTAACTGGAATGATGTGCTGGAGATTCCTCATTTCCTTTGGCAGCACGTTAAACCGTTTTGAACCTCATATTCTGAGAGTATATTCCATCTTCGTTTTCATGGTTCTCTATCCCACCGCACCTTGGATAGTACAAAATATACCTGTTCTCTTATTCCAGTATATTTTTATTTAATTTCTAAAGCCTGCGACATATCCCTCGAATATCTTTCATATGTATATCAGTGTGTATCGCTTACGCGTTCTTTCCAAGAGGTAGCGTTTCAAAGACTGTAGTCGTGATCAGTAAGCAGTCTTCATCTTTCTTTTCTTCTATCACAGACGTACTATCTATCTACTTCTATCGCCTTTGTATGGCTTCGATGTTTGCAAAGTCTCGTTTTCTGCATGTACTTGTGAGTGCTGAGCAATACTCAATTATTGGTAGTACTAGACTATTCCATAATTTTAGCATGAGGTTTACTTTTCTGCTGTGGAATTTCTTCCAGATAATTTCCATTACTTATCTGCGGTTATAATTTTAATGTTATAGCGTTTCCTGAATTCTGCATCCGATGATATTTATAACTTCAAGGTTCCTGACTTCTGGGTTTGGTGTTATCTGTGTTATCAGTGTTTTTTATCCTTTATTCTTTAGCTCTTTATTGTTACAATATCTTATAAGTTGGAATATTTTGTCGGTGAACTTAATACTGTTGTTTTCCTCCCACCTGAATGATGTTTTAATGTCATTTTTAAATTTTTCTATCACTTCCATTTGGTATTTCCTTGCATATCTTTGTATCACTCACGAAACAGGACGCGACACTGGTTTTTAATATCTGCATCTATGTCTGCACTCATTATTATTATCACCCTTTCCGGCCTAAAGGGTCCATATGGACCCATAATAATATTTTGGAAAAAATCGTATAATTTTGCTTATTGATTCCATTTGGAACATCGTGCCATTTGTCATAAAATTTAACTACTGGGTTGGCAACCCTGGAAGGCGCTGTTTTGCTTATCTGTTCTTCCTACAGATTTTTCTTTTTTTTTGTGAACAAGGCAGCGTTTGTCTGACAGGAACAACATAAACGTTACATAGGATATTATTCTCCAAAGCAAATACACACAATTTGATGGTTGCAGAAATAAATGTTGAGAGGAGAATCCATTTAAAGTCATTTGTAATCATTTACTGTAAATCATGAAAGCAGCACGAGAAAATTATTCGAAGCAGGCCCCCCCCGCGTGCCCCCCCAGCCTACTCATAACTGAGCAATTATACTGGAAAAATTAATAACTATTTCATACTATTTAATATTAAATTTAATGTTATAGTAATATGGGTTTCATCGTATATTTATAATAATTAGAACATCTTTATTTAGAATCTATTGTCCTTATTAACTCAATACGAGAAAAGTAAGTATAAAGTGCTCAGAATTACATTTTTACATTACAGCTAATATTCTTAGTAATTATCACTGATTACATGTCCATTCAGTATACATAAAACTAGCAAAATACTTTTCTTTTTTCAACTCTATAATGCTGCATGCACGCTCTCATCACTTTGAGGATAGATCATAATAAAAGGTATTCTAGACATCAAAATTAGCTGTGGCTACTGACAAGAGCTGGATAACACATATAATTCGAAGTTTTTTAAAGTTACTGTACTTTGAAATTCCAGTCACTTTAGTCACACACACACACACACACACACACACACACGCGTCTTTATAAATAGCTCCATATGAGCTATCCTATATTGTGATACACAAACATGCAGTCATACTGTAGAATTATTTCAGTAAAGCCACCGGCCCCACCGACTCACCATCCTATCGGGAAAATTCCAGAATTCCTGATAGGCCAGTCCGTCACTGGCCATTTATAATCACTTAGTCATTTAAGGTCCATTTATAGTCATGGTAAATGTATCACCAAACCCTAACAACTTTTATTCTTTTTGTAAACACGTGTTTAAAGCTTTTATTTGTGTTTGATTCTTGTGATTTTTTTTTTTTATCTAAATCGTACCTAAAATCGTGTTTCAAAGGGTTAAACAGCAAGGAGACTAATACTATACCTTGTGGGTCAAAGTTGATGACTTCTAAGATTTCAAATTTAACTCAATTTACTAATACTCTGTTTTTATACGGGTCAGACAATTAAATATCCATCGTCTCAACTTTCCAGCAATTCCTATTTTTTTAAGTTTGCACGTGATCTCATGATCACATTTATCAAATGCTTTAGAAACATCAGTGTATATTACATCTATATTTTGACCTCGACCCAGTGTTTCCAGTGTTTCTTGGTGGTCTAAAAACTGTGATGGGCACGACCTTCCAACCCTAAATCCAAATTGGTTCGGAGTGAATAATTTCTTCTCTCGAAAGTAGTGAACAATTTTGTCTCTAATTAACCATTCAAAGCCCTTTATAAAATGAGAGGCGAGTGTTACTGACGATAATTCTTAGGCCTTGTTCCGTTACCTCCTTTGAATAAGAGAGCGATGTTCGCGTCCTTTAATGGCAGTGGGAGCTGTATAAACGTATAAGTAATATCAATTATGGAGAAAAGTCTTTTATGATAAATTTGAAAGACGTTTTATACGTGAATTGATTGAAAGGAAATCTTTTTAATATTGGAGATAAAAATTTCAACTTTGCTCTCGCGATAAAGAATGAAAAAGAGGAAGAAACATGAGTTCGTGCAATTGAATATCGCGAACTTATTCTCACTCAATTAGTTCGTTCTCCTTCAATTAGAAAAAAAAGTCCCGTGCATTCATGACGTCATAATTGTGTGAAATTTTTAATAACGAACTAAATAAAAAATTATGCAATTTTTTTTCCTTTTAGGATGTATCATGAATGAATTGGACTTTTCTTTTGGTCTACTCTCGTTAGTAACATTGTTTATGTTTTACAAGAACGTTTTCAAAATTGCAGTGATCGTATCTAACCAGAATTTAGACACAAAGGTAATCAGTAAACAGGGTAAACCACAAAGCTTAAATAATAAAGTAATTCAACCTTGATTCTCAAGATATTATCGTTATTATAACGGACACTGCTCTTCTGAACTCTCTAACCGAATGCCTCCTCCATTAAAGAGAGAAAGCAGTACCAGACTTTCCACACATTCTCATTCCTTTTGTGTCCATTACTCTAACGCAAGAGTTAATCGGTATTCTCAATCTTTCACGTACTCAACCGGTCATCTCTGGAACAATCTTCCTCAATCCATCTTTCCCCCTGTCTATGACCTCCAATCTTTCAAACGCAGAGTGTTCAGGCATCTCGAAAACCCTGGACCTTGATTTGGGCTCTCTTCTTCTTCTTCTATGGGGTGAGGGCATTTTTGGGGGCATTCGCCCTTGACCCCCTCCTTCCTGCATAAAATAAAACCCGACTGGTGCCAGATTACGGGACTATTGTAGGTAAAACAGTCCCGAATACAACTCCCCTAATTTTCGCCAAATGTTCAGGATAGGTAAATTTTGGGGAATAAGATGAGCACAATTAAAATTTTTATGTAAACTCAGTTGTGACGGAGGATAAACAGTTAAATTAATTATAAAATAAAGAAGTTCACGAATTCATTGAACGATTTTTTAAAAATCGAAATTGTAAATTTGTCAACAGCATTTCATAAGCTACATTACTCTTGCACAAAACAAGAAATGGGGGTTTGTCCTCCATTCCAATGTTTCATTTGGATGCTGCATCACTGAAATGAAAAGTTAGCAGTTATGATAAACATTAACCTCTCCAATGTCATTCTGAACGAAAGAACTGAGAAAATGCGTCGAAAGTCAAGTGCAGGGGACGAAATGTTTGCCATAAATCTCTTATAAAGAGAGGATATTCCCCTTGTCCTACGAACCTACATACATATACATACAGATATAAAAGAAGTAAATAAATAAAAAGTACGTATATATATATATATATATTTAGGAGAAATCCAATGACAAGGAGAAATGTAAATGCCATGAAAAGTCTTCTTTAATGCGCAACGTTTCGAGCAATACGCTCATCTTCAGGCTGTTTAATAACAATGTGAAATTAAAATCAATATTGAATGAAAAACAAAACAGAAAATTTCTATAACCTATTCGTAAAGACAAATTTTAAAAGACTGAGAAAAGAGGGTTAAATTCTAAGTTATACAGATTTACATATAAAAATTAAGAAGTTATTTTTAAATACATGTAGTAAATGTGAAATTAATACACTGGAAAAATTACCAATAGTACACTGGAACAATGGAACTATCTACCTTACACTGCAGTATCCGAGGCTGACTAATTTGAGCAGAGACAAAGAACGGGAAACACGAGAGATGGCGAGGGCGATTGGGGAAGGAGGGATTATAAGGAATTGGGGAAGGAGGAGGGATCATAGCAAATTGAGAGGGACGGCCGATGAGTCAACATTCAGACTAGGGGACAATGCTTTAATGAACAGCGATTCTAAAATTCTTAGTGAGTTGGGACAAGTATTACAACCAAGAATTTTAAAATTGTCTAAAGTGACATCAATTTTACATTTAATGCTGTGTTCACGAATACTCGAGGCTTCTTTAGTTTTTAAAATTTTACCTGTTCGGCCACTTATTCCCATATGCGAATAAAATCTAGCCCTGAGAGAGCGAACAGTGCTGCCGATGTAATTCCCAAGGAGACACCTGGGGCAGGTAAATAAATATACAACACCGCTACGCAACGAGTCAGGGGTTCGATCCTTCGCTGAGAAAAAGCTACCTAAAGACGTTTTATTAATAAATATGATGCGGAAATCAGTATGATAAAAAAATTTCTCCTTGTCATTGGATTTCTCCTAAATATTAAATTGAAGCTCTGTAGAAGCAACCCGCATGACTATATATATATATATATATATATTCATTTGTTAATTTATAGGCTACACTTTTAGCATTCAACACACTACATCTGAGAAAGTAGTTATTAGTTTATTAATATACTTAACATAGTCTAATTTCCATAGTAGTGTAAAACAAATTGAAAGGGCATGAGCTTGGTCTCGATCTCGATCTCGGTCTCGAATTTTAAGGGTCTCGATCTCGGAAGGTAGATCTCGATCTCGAACCTTTGATCTCGGTCTCGATCTTGGTCTCACAGGATCAGGTCTCGGTCTCGGTCTCAGTCTCGGACTTGGTGGTCTCGACTACATCACTGATATACATACATATAAAACGTATAAAGTGAGATTCGCGGAATTCTTTACCCGTTTTTACTCGCGAAAACAATAAACTTCGGTCGCCAAATTCAAAATGGAAATGAGTGTTAACGTCGATCCTCGTACTCTCGGATTGATGGCGGAACGCACAAAGTTTATTGAGGCACGAACGAGGCGAGCGCACTTGATTGTTATTACGCTAATCACTGCATTAATTATTTTCTCCTTACAGGAAAGTGCTTGCTCCACAGGCTTCGTAACAACGATGAGAGTAACCCACGCCACCCCCGCGGGCGCCTACGCCCACATCGCTGATAGAGAGTGGGAAGACGATCACGAGGTAGGAGAAAGTGGGTTGTGTCGGTGGTGGAAAGCGAATTACGGTTGTGTCGGAATAACTTTTTTTTACATCAGATTCTGATAATCAGAAGACTGTCAATGTTTGGAAGAACGATTATTGTTTTAAGCGTTAAAAAAAAAAATTCAAAATATTTCCAACCTTTAATTTAATTATTTTACCTTAAAAGTTAGTATGGTAATTTTAAAGTAATTCCTTTTAAAGGTATAATGACAAATGCTTCACTTCTTTTCAAAAGTAAAACTTCGTTCAAACCTTTTTATATAAACTAATGCAGTCCTCAGGTTTTATATTCAATTTTCTCAATTGAACTGAAAAGCGAAATTTTATTATTTCACTTCGTAAGAAAAGGTTTAAAATTTAATTATAAATTTATAATTTAATTTAAAGGTTTAAAATTTAATTATAAATTTATAATTTAATTTAAAGGTTTAGAATGTAATTTAAAGGTTTAAAATTTAATTATAAATTTATAATTTAATTTAAAGGTTTAAAATTTTATTATAAATTTTTAATTTAATTTAAAGGTTTAAAATTTAATTATAAATTTATAATTTAATTCAATTTAAAGGTTTAAAATTTAATTTATTTATATTGGTTAAGGATAAAATTAACTTGAAAATAATTACACCAAAACTACATTAAATTTCCTCAGTTCTCAAATAAGTATATATATATTTTAAAACAATAAATGATTTGAAAGTAAAATTAAAACATTTTAAAAAATAAACATGAAATTAAATTATATTTCTTACAGAAAAATTTAAAATTATACATTTTTAAATAAAACTCGAGCAATCTAATTTTTAATAATTTTTCGAGAAAGTCAAAAACCTCAGAATTGTCTTTAAATGAGGAAGTTTCAAAACTTAAATGCAAGTCTTTTGATTGGTGCGAAAAAAATAATTGTGTTGGTTTTTATGATTCATTTCACCAGATAAATAATATAAAATGTCAATTTTTAATATAATTATATTTAGAAAAATAAAATTAAAATATTAAAAAGTTATACGGATGATATAATCTTAAAATTTCAGTTTTGTATCTTGAAATTGAAAGTGAAAAAAGTTTATTGTTATACAAAAATAGTTCATATGACAAATAGTAATAATACAATAGACAGCCTCGTAGGGACCAGCCGGTCTGTTGCTGTTTCGTGTCTTTTGTATCCCTTTCTATACAAACTGACATTAAGATACAAGTACTAAGAATAGAAATACAAGTAATGAAAAACAGCAATGTCGAAGTTAAGTGGAGGTAGAGACAAACGTTTTCATACCCTGAGGTCCATAGGTTAGATCAGGGCTTCTCAAACTTTTTTCACTTGCGACCCCTTTGGATCAGACAAATTTTTTCGCGACCCTTCACTCAATGTCATAAAAGCGATAGGTACTAACACTGTATATTTATGAAAAAAATAATATTTTCAAATGTTTCTGCGACCCCCAATAATATTTACGCGACCCCTAGTTTGAGAGGCGTGGGGTTAGATGATATATAGCAGGATTGATGAATAGCTTGGATAATTGGGTTGGCTGATTTGTTAATTCTTTGCATTTGAGACTGTATTGAGCACATATTTGTTACCTCCGAGAGGCTGGAGAAATTGATTGATTCTTCTTGTATAATGAGCGAGGAATAAAATGCAATCCTATTATTAAAAACAATAAACATTGCACGAAATATGATACAGAATGTATTGAAGGGTTAAAACTTAAACCAATCCACCAGAGTTTAAATAAAACCCATTTAAGGAAAATCAGACATTTTGACTCCAACTTTTTCTAACCTGTGTTTGACGGGGACGCACCAAATTTCAGATAATTGGCGACGGAGAAGACGACACAGCGTGTGACGACATCGCTGAGCAGTTGGTGATGAAACCACCGGGGAAAAATTTCAGGGTAAGATGATAATTCATAGCTGGAATTAAGATTCATATTCACACTAATGTTTATTTGTTAACCCTCAAATATTAGACTGGGATATATATATATATATATATATATATATAGTATCTGAGGGTTAGGGGACCTTCTTAACTTTGAAAGGGAGATGACAATATTTGCAATGCCATTAACAACCTCAAATAGCCCAAACAATATTTTTCGTTCCTCTCTCTCTCTCTCTCTCTCTCTCTCTCTCTCTCTCTCTCATATATATATATATATATATATATATATAACAAACAAAGGAAGCTTATAAAACATGTTGCTTCATGTAGACAAGACCATTATCATTATAATGAAAGCAAGAAGACAATGTCAGATGGAACACCATCGCTAAAACGTGAGACACGTTTTCACATGCAAATAACGCGTCGTGAGCACAAAAACGTGTTTTATGGGAAACAAAACATAATAGCAGAACAAAGTACGTATATATATATATATATATATATATATATATATAAAATCCATTAAATCTCCAAATGAGGCGGGATGCTGCAGGGGTGTTGATCGAAGGTCGATCCTGAATCCTCGTTCGAAGACAACAAAAGTAAACAAAATTAAGTAGTTTTCTATAATTTTCCTATAATTAATTTATTAATTTAGATTGGATAGTTCGTTAATAATAATAATAATAATACTAATATCAATAGTCGAGGTTGTTTAACTTCCATCTTAACATCTATAAGGTCATAGGACGGTGGGGACCTATGGCTTTACGTTGAATCTATATATTTCAACAAGTTAGACACGAAGAACCACCTTAATCGCTGAAATATGAAGTCCTTAGGCGAGACTCGAATCTACGACCTTCAGATTAACAACTGGGCGCCCTACCATTAGGCTAGCTTGGGTGGTTAGTTGGTTGGTATTTGATTTGTCAATGATAGTGAAGGATTGCGAAGTCATTGGATGATCATTTGAAAGACAATGATCATTAATGGATGACTCGTTCGGTCTGTTCACGTATTTGCTGTTCATAAAATGACTTTTGCTTTTCATCGACGTCAGAACAACTGCCAATCTAAATTGCAGAGAAACTATCACAGGTAAAAAGATAGACGATCAGATTAAAGCTTTTAAAAACTGTCTTTTGTGGTTAAACCGAGGTTTTATTTTTAACTTTTCATTGCTTGTCTGCTTGTTATTAAGCAAGCAAATAATATATATATATATATATATATATATATATATATGCAGTAAAATCACACAATAACACGTGATCTTATTAATAAGCAAACAACCACAGGAAAAAGGAAAAAGAAACACGAAATCCGAGCGCTTTCGTGATATATTCACATCTTCAGGGAAAAACAACTTGTTTTTGTTGTTTGCTTTTATATATATATAATATATATATATACATATATATATACATTAACTGCAAAAGACACAGGACACACAGTATAGGGCTATATAATGTGTGTGTGTATACGTATACACACACACACATATATATATATATTGGGGGTCGAATCACCGACACTGTTCTAAATCTTGGATCGAGTTGCCCTGGCGTCGAACACTCATAATTACTTTTAATTATTTGTATAAAAAAGGGGAAATATTTTGCATATCCTAACTTTAACTTTCATACGAGACCCTTCGAGGAAGAATTGGCTAAGCGACAAAAGTAAAAAACGCCAGAAAACGCAGTTAAAGTTGGACCAAATTTGAAATTGCCAAAACTTTTGAACTTTCTGAAGATATTTCGACGAATTATCTTCAAAAAGTTCAAAAGTTTTGGCACTTTCAAATTTGTACAACTTTAACTGCGTTTTCTGGCGTTTTTTTACTTTTGTTGCTTATCCAGTTCTTCCTTGGAGGGCCTCATATGTTCAGGTAATGTTCCTAAATCGTGATTTCATAAATGTAGTATATAGCCCTAACTGAAAATCGAAATATGCAATCTAACGACATTGATCGGATCGACTTTTCATAAAATCGACAAGTTATTGTAGGTTATATTAGATTAGCATAAGTTAGGTTATTAATTAGGTTACGCTAGGTCAGGTTAGGTTATTTTTTGAGTGTCGATGATGTCACGTCGATCCGATGGGTACACGTCCGAAATATGTACTGTACACTAAAATTAATTTAAACCGTAAAATAAAATTAAGTAATGGTCTTGGTCAAACCAAATACCATATAATAATTACGAAGGTCGGTATGAACGGTATGAACGTAATGCTTCCTATTTTATTTCTCACTAAATATAATTGCAATTACAATGAAAATTACAGGAAATATGCATACATACGTGATAAATATAAAGTAAATATAATATATATATATATTGACGATTGATTAGGTTGTCGTCGTAATATTTTCGTTAGTTTTAACGTTTTATTTGAGGGATTCATTTAAAAAATGTCTCCTGAAGATCCTAGTGTAGTTTACGTTCCCCAACTTTGACCTAGTGTAGTTTGTGTCCCCTTTTGCGTCAGGGGGACGAAAACTACACTTGCTCCGGCATTACTTTCGTACCGACCCTCTCAGTTTAAAAAAAACCTGCTTTCAGAATGTTTTTTGTCCGAAGCAATTTTACTATTACCGTAATTACCGTAATTACCATACAGTACTCACTCATTTATCCGTGATTGAAGGGCGATCCTTAATTACAGATAACCCAATTTCGCGGTTAACTCTGTATATCACTTTAGTGTGAAGGTGGTGTAGCCGCTGCTGCCCGCCACCACTGAATGACCTCCCACCTCCCGCGCCACCACACGCAGTGTTATTCTATTACAGTATAATATACAATTAAGTAGTTTGTTGGGCGCGAGGGAGGTAAGCCGTGGATGTAAACACCCTGCCGAATCACGGTTAAATCGGTGTCATTATCGCGGATAAGTGCGTAATTGTTACAATTAGTAAATCACGGTTAACTCGATTCACGGTTCAGTGAATCACGGATAACCGTGTCCCCGCGTGAGTACTGTATTTACAAATGTATTTATGCACTTTGATGTACATTATTTACAGTATATGCAAGTCTGCAGGGGATATACTGTGTGTGTGTGTGTGTGTATATATATATATATATATAGAGAGAGAGAGAGAGAGAGAGTATTACTGTAAACATAATATGGAGTCTTCGTCTAAATGTATTTAGCATTTCACAGCTATTTTCGCTATTAAAAATAAGCGAATTTTTTTTAAAACTTGATAACTTTTCATTGAAAAGCAATAATGAGTTTAATTACGTAATCTCTTCATAACGCCATGAAGTTGCCTGAATTGATGCATAACGAAATACTCGTTTTCTATAACATAAAATAACACGAGGGAAACTTAGCTCAGCGGTCGTTTCGAAAAAGCGTGAGTCAAACTATTGTTCCTCGACACGGTTTGACCTATTTCGAATATAGTTTTCTTCTCTTGTGTTTGTGTTATGAATATCACTTTTTAAAGTGTTTGGTGAAAAATTGCTTAAGAGCAGGGCGTGCTTCATAAATTATAGAAATAGCCGATAAACTCCACATTTCCATTTAGATAAATCTTAAGTCACTGATAAAAAGGAACGTTGTATTTTATGAAGACCAAACTAAATTAGACTTGTCAATCAAGTCGAGTCTTCAAACTAGATTAAATGAGAAATGAAGCAAACGCGAAGCGAATATCGTGCGAGAAACTCGTAGACAGAATGCTTCAAAGGGTCTCTCTCTCTCTCTCTCTGTTAAAATCAAAGGGGAACCTACCTACTCAGGCGAATATTACAATTCAAACAACGAACAATTTAGAATAGAATTTTTTTTTTTCTGAATGGCTATCAACAAAGATTTTTTATTCTATCTTTATTGTAGTACAAATTAGGTGTAGTAAGTTTAAATTAGGTTAGACTATTTCAGTTTAGAGTAGGTTAGGTAAAATTAGGTTAAATGGTTTAAATTTTTATCTTTGTTTGTGGAGGTACAAACATTTTAGGTGGAAAATTTGGATACTCTAGGTTAGCCCAGGAAAGACGTAAAGAAAATTAAGGAAACTTATACCATCTCTACACTTATAGATGCGTAAACCTTTCATACAGCCAAGGCTCTCCCCCTCCTCCGCCAGACGTCGTTGACAAAAACAATTGTGAAAGAAGATTTATAGGAAAGTAGGAAAAAGTATAGTAAAGAGAATAGCTTGACAGTTTATTTACACCATGCGTACACTTATCTCGTTTACCGAGATAAGTGTACGCTGTATAAGACAGCTGAAAATAAAGCATAGCACGAACATTAAACTATTTAATCTAATCAACACCATGCATTTTTTTTAGGATTTTTTTTATTTATTATGTACAAGAAATCATCATTGCGTCTTTGCATCATTTCTCCTTAGCGTGCCCAAAGCCATTGTGTCGAGAGACTTGCTTTTAAAAATTTGCTATTTTCATTGCCATCTTTCGCACTGAAATTACTTAGATAAGGGAGTACTGATCCATAAGCACTTCCAGCTAGTCAGCACACACCAACTTAAGAATTTTCCGAACGTGTACATAAACAAAAGGATTTCCCCCATTATCAAGACAGAATTATCATATCGTAATTTATATCGCGTCCTTTGCAAAGGAATTACTTAATGTGTATTTATATATATACTGTATGCATGATAATGATAATAATAAGCTTTATTGGCAGCGTATAAATCCCATAAAATAGTACAACATTCTTGAAGGTAATAAACGACAAGATAAATCAAACAATAATAAATTAAAAACTAAAAATTATTACTAAGAGAGAAATAAAAATAAGACACGTACTAAATCAAGTAATAATAAAAACTATCCACTGCTAACACTAAAGAAAGAAGAAGAAAGTACAGTAGTGACAACACCAACATATACAAGCCGAGTTTATTTGCGATGTACCTGATTGACTTTCTTGGACTTCGACCCACAGTTTCACAGATTTTCCTCGGATTCTCCGTCGTTCTCGCAGTTTCCAGGCGACCACTGTGTCCTTTATGGAGTGGTTGAAGTGTTCCATGAGTATTGAACTTCTTTATGAGAGCTCTGATTGATTTGCGATCAGGAACTTTGCGAACTCCAAAGAAACTACAAAACTTCCTCTGTACTGCAACGATACTTTCGGTCTTGTGCCACCACTCAAGCACCTTCTTTTTCTGATCCATTGGAAGATGTTTCGATGTCATTGCACAAAATTCCTAAGGCTAAATCTACCTGAAACAGGGAAAAGAGAATTAGAGCTCTAGCTATCATAGCACCCTCACAATCGGCGTTCAGTTTTGGGATGTTTTTTTGTGGACACCCTATAAATGGTAATAATAATAATAATAATAATAATAATTGATAATTACAATAATAATATTTATTGGCAGGAGACAGATCCCCCGACCTAAAAAAAAGTGTATATATATATATATATATATATTATATACATTGGTGGCTCAGAAGTCGCGCACCACAGGCTTTATTCAGACTTACGAGATTTACGAGTCGGAATGGTTTGTAAATGATGTTTAATTACAATATATGTTCGATAATGTTCGAATAATAAAATTAATAGTATGTACAATTAATCAAAAAGCTATCTTAAGATAATTAAATTGAATTAAGCTACATTAGTCAATGGTGCGCGACTTCTGAGACATTGGTTAATATAGCTTCATTCAATTTAATTATTTTACGATAGTTTTTGATTAATTGTACATAGCTACTGTTAATTTTATTATTCGAACATTATCGAACATATATTGTAATTAAACATCACTTATAAACCATTTCGACTCATAAACCTCGTAAGTCTGAATAAAGCCTATGGTGCGCAACTTCTGAGACACCCTGTATATATTATATATATATATATATATATATATATATATATATTATATATATATATATATATATATAAAAAGATAAAGTTTATTTAACGCTAAGACTAGTACGTTCTGAAGCTAAAAATTTCCGCTTTTGAATCTAAATTTGAAAATAAAGAGTTTGAAATAAAAAATACAAATTTTGAAATTAAATCATGAAAACACGATTGAAAAATCTCACATAAAGTTAAGCAATAAAACCATAAAAAGAGTTTTCATCATAATACAATGTTGGAAAAGGTAAATTTTGAAATTCACCTTTAATTTTTCAGTTCTAATCACGGAAAAACTCTACTCAAACAAACCATGGATGACATTACTCTATTTATACCTCTTTAAAAATAAATTCAATGCCTTTATCTATCACGCATCACTTTTGAATAAAACCATGAACGTGTTAGTAACATTCAAGGTTTGGTTAGCTTGGTTAAATAGTTCACTCTCGTTATCTAACCAGGTTTTGAAAAATAAAATGGAAAATGGAAGACCGAGTAAGAAGACAAGACCAACTTTGATAGGGTATTTTAAAGAAAAAAAAGAAAAAAAAGAAAAATTGTGGTTAATTACTCTTGGACACACGAGTGGGATGCCGTGAATAACGAAACAACTTGGAATATTAACAGGGTTTAGTGAAAATACAGTCGTGGCCAAAAGTTTGGAATCAAACAAAGTTTTGAAGAATTACATGCAAAACTTCACCTTTTTTACGTGAAGGTCGAAATGTTACAATAAAACCCACACCAATAGACGGAGTTTATTTCCATCTATTAGTGTGGGCTTTATTGTCACAGAGAATTACATTTTTATTGTGGGATTACTATTCTGTAGCATCAATGATTGCTTTGATCCTGTTGGGCACGGACATGGTAAGGTTTTTGACTGTATTCCAGGATCATTTCAGGCTGCTAAACTGTATTTATAGCTAAACAAAGACCTTTGTGGGATCCTGTTTTTTTTTCAGAAACTGTGGCTTTCAGAAGTCTCTACAAGATTTCAATCGGATTGAGATCATTTGCGATACCAAACTACTCTAAATGTGAAAAAGGGTGAAAATGTGTCTTTTCATGTCATTCTTACACAATTTTAGCTGTGTGGTAAGGTACCCTCTCCTGATGAAACCAATACTATCCGCTTCCTGCATTATTCTCAGAGCATGTTGCTTGAAGATATTTAAGTAGACGCAGGAATTCATGGTCCCCTGTACCCTAGCCACAACATCAACAAACCATGACCTTTGGAGGTTATTCATGGTAGCAGTATGGTATTTCGAATGATGCTGTTGGGTGGGCGGACGCCTGGCGTACAAATGATCCTGTCCAAATTGAATGATCTGGCTCTGAAGTTCAATGAGCATATTTCTTTGCAGAAAGGAGACGCTTCCTCTTTTGCTTTTTATTTGGATGTGATTTATTTGCTATTATTCTTGCAACTAAATTATTCTAATTCTGAAGCCTCCGTCGAATGATTCTTCTACCGACTGGAGTAGGGCGCTCCAGCATCTGAACACTGGTGATGAAGGAGTTGAACTGTGACTTCCTTGTCTTAGTTTTCACCACTACTGTATGAGTAAAAATGCTGTTCCTGTAACAAGTGTTACCTTTTGTTTTTACCTATTTTAGAATGCTTCAAATTCATGAATGAAGGTGCATTTCATAACAAGTGTAATTTCTTACTTTAAAGCAGGGGTCACCAACCTAGGCGGTAGCGCCCACTAGTGGGCTCACATTAAAGGTAATTAAACATTTATTCATTATTTATTTTATTGATTATGTTGATTTATTCTTTTTGATCTAAGGTGGGCGATAAGCTTTTTTAATTTTCAAAAAATCGTAAAAGTGGGCGGTGAACAAAAAAAAGGTTGGTGACCCTGCTTTAAAGCATACCGAGTGCAAAATTGTGGTGCAAAAAGGACATATTCATTAATATGCATATTAATTCATGTTAATGACTTAAATGACTTAACAGCACCCTATTAATGACTTAACAGAAAACAACATCCGAACACTTAATTGCGTCCGAAAGACTTATCACCCCCTTCTCCGTTCGATGGCAGGTTAAGTTAAATATGGTTTAGCTAATGAATTTTTAGATATATGAATTTAAAAAGGGTAATTACAGTAGCCTACGCGGAGATGCACACGTGTGTGTGTGTGTGTGTAAAATTATTCTTTGTAAACGAGAGAGAGAGAGAGAGAGAGAGCTCAACCTTTCCCGACCGCCTCTGACCTTTCGTGGCAATAACTCCACGTGAGTGAAACTGGAACTCGTTGGACATAAAATATTTATTTATCTCCGAACGCGACCGATGATGAGAGACCAAATCGAGTTTTAGTTCACGATGCCACTTTTTTGCATTAATAATTTCGCTTCACACCATTGTTTATATTTAGTGTTCCTTACATAGGTTCATATTATCACGATCCGCGTGAACACTTCCTATCTAGTCCACGTTACTCCTGCTTTTTGGTATTGATTATATATTGTATATATATGATTCTTATTACATTGTATTTATGTATATTGTAAAATTTAATGGTTATTTCTCTTTTTATGTCATTTCCATCGTGATTCGCGGCCATGTGAGTGAAAATCCAGATTTGGGAAAACTGACCTCATTAGGCAGCGAATTTACTTTATCCTTCTCCAGCTTAACTCTTTTTAATCCAACCTAACTTTATTTATAAATAATTTATGAAAGTAAATTAACCTAAACTAACGTAACTTAGCGTAACCTAACCAAGCCTTAAGTGGAAAAGCCGTGGATGAGAAATGAGAAGAGATTGATGTGAGAAAGTCCTGATCTATTTCTTTTTACTTTCGGATTTTTCAGTCTCTGACCAAGAATGAACTTTTTTTTTTAATGAAATTGGAAATGTCCCATATTGGGAACATACTTGCTGAATTAAGGCTTTTTACTTTATAATAACACACTTCGTACATATAATACCTAAATATACATTTTAGATTTTATATATATATATAACACGTTCGTTAACTTGGTTTGCTTCCGCCCGAATTGTTCATTCTGACGAAGATCAAGCGTGTTCCTCCACCTTAGACCTACAGCTTAACGTGGAATCCGAACGACGATCCACCACAGGCAGTCAGAAATTACAAAGTCCTCGTCCGAACTTGATCTCACGACCTTCAGATCAGTAGCCCACTAAGCTACCCAGGGTACCCATTTATCTATCAACCAATTTCTTATTATGATAATAAAAACCCACTCTAATAGACAGAGTTTATTTCCACAACAGTTTCGATGCCCACTGGCATCCTCTTCGGGTGGATACAGAGAAAAACGCTATTTTTTCTTTTTCTGTATCCACCCGAAGAGGATGCCAGTGGGCATCGAAACTGTTGTGGAAATAAACTCTGTCTATTAGAGTGGGTTTTTATTATCATATTTTGACCTTCACGTAGAAAAAAGTGAAATTTTTGCATTTACAATTTCTTATTGTGTGGAATGATGAACAGCTGGGTTAGCTGCGCGCCGACTGCCGTTACCAGGAGTGGAACCCGGGGTCGATGGATACGTAGTCAGCGATGCTAACCACTACACCATTTTATATATATGTGTGTGTGTGGTGTGTGTGTGTGTTTGTGTGTGTGTGTATACAGTATATAAAATACAGTATACGTATACAGTATATAAAATTTGCCTTCACCATGGTTTGAACCCCCACCTCTTGAGTAGAAGGTGATGTTCCACCAAATAGTCTGAATGAAATGTTGGGCGTGTGTGGGAGTGTGTGGAGGGTTAACACATAAAATACCTCTGGACGCAAAAGCGTTATGCGTTTCCTCGATTGTTTAAATGTATGACAGGTTGTTAATTTGTATCCTGTTATAGTGTAGTGGCTAGCGCACCTTATCTTCTACTTAAGAGGTGTTGTAGGTTCGAACCCTGATGGGGACAAGTTTTGCATTTTATATATATATATATATATATATATATATATAATAATATATGTGTGTGTGTGTGTGTGTGTGTGTCTGTGTATATATATATATAAGGTGGCGCAAAAGTCAGGAGTCAAAGGAGCCAGAGAGAATGGATATTTTCCGTTCTATGGCCGCCGCTATTTTTAAATAGAAATTCCTTTTTTTAATTAAAAAAAATTTATAATTTATAATTTACAATTTATAAATTTTTAGTTAAAAATGTATAATTCATGCAATGATGACCCTTTGACTCCTGACTTTTGCGCCACCCTGTATATATATATATATATATAACCTTTGATTAGCTTCCGCCCGAATTGTTCATTCTGACGAAGGTCAAGCTTTTCACTCCACCTTAGACCTAGAGTTTAACGTGGAATCCGAACCACGCTCCATCAGCAGCCCAGCGTCTTAACCACTAGGCCACCTAGGGTACCCATATATCTACCAACCACGTTTTTTATTGTGTGGAAGGATGAACAACTGGGTTTTGCTGCGCGCCGGCTGCCGTCGGGTCTCGAATCCGGGGCCGATGGATTCGTAGTCAGCGACGCTAACCACTACACCACCGAGGCGCATATATATATATATATATATATATATAATACCTGAATTAGTCGTTATATAGAAAAATATCTCTGCTAAATAAATATTTTAAATAACTGTTGTGCATAAATTATTTTGTGATCATTGAATAGAAGAAATCCCTTTTCTCATTCTTGGCACTGATGACGTCATATCGAATACATCTACAGTTGCATAACTCTGAGCTCAAATGACTCGTAACTAATACCGTTGGTCATAACTCTTCTCCAGATAATCTTTTTCTTTCTTTGTCTTAGGTAATTATGGGGGGCGGACGCAGGGGGATGGTACCCCGATCGGTAAGGGACGAAGAAGAGCAAAAAAAAAAGGGATACAGAAAAGATGGGAAAAACTTAATAGAAGAATGGAAAGAAGATAAAAAGAAAGAGGCGGAGATTACAAATACGTTTGGAACAGGGATGACTTGCTAAAGACGGACTTTAATCACACAGATTTCCTACTTGGTTAGTATGCATTTCAATATATATATATATATATAATATAAAACTTGATTATAAAGTTTGAATGGTAACATTACTGTACATATTTAATGTGTGAGAATACAGAATTTATATGTATGAAAACTGAATAAAAGGTATGACATAATTAACGACATTAAATATATATAGATATAAAAGGGAGATTTCACATAAATTTAATTAAAAGAAATAAAAAAAAGTTCTGTTTGTATGATAAAAACAGCCAATTCTACTCCTTATAAATTTAAGAATAAATGAAAAGGAAATCGAACCAAAATTACAGATTGGTTTCGCCTAAAATAGGTCAAAAAATTGCAATGCAAAATGTATCAGTGTCTAATCTTTGAGTCGTTTTCACTTTCGAAAAAATGAAGTTGATCTTTTTTTTTTTCAAATTCCATAATAAAACGTAATATGACATTGTTTCGAGCCTGACAACACTATATTGGATGAAAGGGGCCATTCAAAAATCACGTGGTCCTTAAAGGGTAGGGGAGGTTCCTTATTTGACCACCAAGGGCCACATGGGAAAGGGGTCTTGACGTTTAACCACGTGGCCAACATTAAGTATTAATATATCCTATAATCCTATAATCCCAGAGGACCAAAGAGTACATACAGCCTTGGGAAGAAATATAAATACGCTACACTGTATGCTCCTATAAATATGTATGCATCCAATATGTTAGTATGTATCCAATATGTATGCTCCAATAAATAATTTTTTGAACATTCAAAATTACATTTTTTAGACAAGATATTATTTTCAATTAAAGAAACAAATAATTAATACAGTTTATTTAGAAGATCTGTCTTTTAATTGTTCATTTACCTCATTACCTCTCAATAACATAAGAAATCTAATTTGGCACCTTACATTTTACATAAGATTAAGAAGGGGTAGGGGTGTCATCGGAAGACCACGTGGTTTTGGAGGTGGGGGGGGGGGGGGGGGGGGTAAAGTCATTGGCCACAAATGACCACAAGGGGGGGATGGGTTTGAAAACCACCCGAAAAAGGACCACGTGGTTTTTGAATAACTCCCAAAGGGTAACTTAATTTGTTTTCCATTTTCAAAATTTTGACTTTGTTGTCGTTTCTCTGCGGCCTGCGAATGAAAACTTTGTAAGAGTTGTTTTCTTACTAATAACTGATTTTATATAATTCATCTACGCTGATTTCGAATAAGGTGTCCATTTTTTTCTATCACGTAAGAATTTTCTGCAAACTGGAAGGAAAAAACAACAACATAAATACATATTATTTATTTCAATTTACATTAAGTACCTATTTCGCTCTGTCATACTAATTACAAATGCAAACAACTTTAAAAAGAAAGAAGACTATTAACGTCAATTACATATTCATCTTTATTTTTCCTGAGTTTTCTTGCGAGATCTATACCTTTTAGTTTGGAATGTAAGCGCTGTTCCTTTTCTTTTATGTAATAATTCTGGAATGTCTCGTTTCAACATCCAGCAGTAATCAGCCATCATGCTGATGTCCCACCTTCCCTGATATCTCTTCTCCATTTCTTTGATGTCTTGGTGAAACCGTTCTCCTTGTTCTTCGCTGAGTGCTCCGAGGTTCTCAGGGAAGTAATGCAAGTGTGAATGTAAGAAATGTAATTTTAAACTCATATTACAACCCAACTCTTTGAACTTATTTAGCATGTTGTTCACAATGTTTTTGGTAATTTGGGTCCTTGTTGTTCCGTAAAAATTTGCTGATAACATCCTTAAAAGCAATTCACGCTTCTTTTTCTAGATTGTTCATTGTTCTTTCAAAGTGTTCATCTAAAGTCAGTTTTCTAATCTGGAGACCAACGAAAATTCCTTCTTTCACTTTTGCTTCCGAGAGAGTTTGGAATTTACCACACAGATACTTAAAACAATCTCCATCTTCGTCCAAGGCCTTAACAAATTGCTTCATGAAGCCCAATTTTATGTGAAGCAGCGGTAAAAGGACTTTCTTCGTGTCAACCAAACTTTCACGTTGAATATTTTTAGAACCAGGTGTCAGGTTGACTCTGCGTGGCCACTCCTTTTTTATCCAATGCTGAGTTCTTACTCGGCTATCCCATTCACACAAAAAACATGGAAACTTCGTATAACTTGGTTGTTGACCTAACAACATACAAATCACTTTTAAGTCTCCACAAAGTAGCTAACCGTGTTCTTGATATTTAACCTTAGCTAGAAGAAACTCAAGATTTTCGTACGTTTCCTTCAAGTGAACCGAATGAGCCACAGGAACGATGCATACAAGTTACTGTTGTGAAGGAGGACGCTTTTTAGACTTCTTTTGGGGGAATCAATTAAAAGTCTCCACTCATTTGGTTCATAAACTGCAGCGCCTAGCTTAAGTATTAATTCCGAAACATTGTTGCAATACACCAGTGAATTTTCTTGAGAAAAAATATTGGATGAATTTTTTTCTCGATTTCTGTACCAGTAAAATGACGCCGGGAGAAAGCAAGTTCTTTGCATGAAGTCTGGATCCCAAAATCTCTGAAGAATCCTTCGGGAGACAAATAAATCTCTTACCAAATCATTAAATTTACTTCGTGTAAACAATTGGGGTTCACCAGATGTTTCGGTTTGAAAACAATCAATATCATCGTTTCCATCGTCATCAGACACCGAATCAGATGAAGTTATATCAAGAGTAGACAGACTGACTCATCTCGTGGCTTGTCAATCACTTATATACTAGCGGTGCGTTTCTCGAATGTTCCCGAAGACGCTATGATGTCACTTCTGATCTGGAAGAATTTAAGGCAGTAGTTTTTAATCAAAATTTAATTGAGTCAATTTTAATGAAAATTACTTACATATGCAATATGAAATATGACATTTTCTGAAAAATCTGTACGTGATGGCGAAAAACGAATATTATTTTCGAAATCAGCGTGCAAAAATTACTATATAAGTGACAAAATATTTCGGACAACAAAACCATCGCAGGCCTTTGATAGATAATTAATTGTTTGACACTTGGAATTTTTTTTTTTTTTTTGTTAATGTGATATTTATTGATGAGCCTAGATGACCCTACAAATTAAGAATATATCATATGTAACTTGTAAGATACAATTGCTTAGCCTCATTGATAAAGTTTGGTAGGCTTATTATCAGGCCTAGCTTATAGTAGGTTAAATAAATAAAACAATCCATGTATGCCATGCATGATATAGGTATAGGGTATCTATATAGCCTAAAACTTTTACCTTAGGCCAATGTTATATTTATCCTAGCATAAGCTTAATATGCCTGTTCATTTCATATGAAGCCTTTCAGGTCAACTTTGTGGCAGGTATTCTTAGACTACTCTTGTACACTACTTAAGTCGAATTTGAACCAGATGAACCAGAGCCTAGTGGTAAATGCGCTCTTAAAATAAATTTGGTAGTGTTATTTAAAAAATTCAAAGCTGGGCACTTGCGGGTTTTTTTGCGGTACTGCGGTACTGCGGTACTACCGCACTACCAAACCGGTACCGCATAACGCAGTACCGCAAAGGATCGCTGAAAGTACAGCAGTACCGCTACCGCATTTTTTGCGGTACTGCGTTATGCGGTACCGGTTTGGTAGTGCGGTAGTACCGCAGTACCACAGTACCGCAAAAAAAAACGCAAGTGCCCAGCTTTGGTCCGACTCACTTATTTTTACTAAAATTATGTTAAATTAATTTAAGTAGTAATTTTTATTTAACCAAATCGATGAGTAGGCCTAAGGTTTTTGAACCCATGTCGAAAGTAATTTGTCGTGTTCAATATTAAAATCAAAATCTTTATTTATACAATAAATATTGGGATCTTTTCCGTTTGACTGCCGCCATTGAAACATAAGAGGTGAGTGCCCCCAGCCTTCTTTACTTAGCCTTATAAGGCTAACTAACGAAAATATCACGACCTAACCTAACCAATCGTTAGGTCAACTGTACGACCTTGACGATTGGTTAGGTTAGGTCGTGATATTTTTGTTAGTTAGCCTTATAAAGCTAACTAAAGAAGGCTATGTTTCAATGGCGGCAGTCAAACGGAAAAGATCCTAAATATTGTAATACTAGCAGAAGCGCATGGTAAAAATATCACGATAGTTGAGTCAACATCCAAAGTATGAAAAAAAAAATTAAATTAAATTTTTAATTTTGAAAAATTAAAATTTTTGTCTGATTGAATTTTTTTTAATTTTTGTAGATTTCGGTTAATTTTAAGCAACTTTTACTTAATATTTTTCCTTTCCAAAAAGCTGTTTCTGCGTTTTAGGGTAGGACAGACAGACAGACAGACAGACAGACAGCATTAGCCTATTATATAGATAGATAGATATTGGACTGCGCGACTTTGGAAATACCTTTTTTTTTTAATGTACGAAGGAAAGGGCTAAGGGCAAACGCTCGCAAAAGTGACCCCTCCACAGAAGATGGAAAGAACCAAAAAAAAAAACAAGGTCTCCAAGGCTCAATGATGCCATTTTTCTTTTTTGTTTTAATATAAATTTTGAAAAAGTTGAGTAGTGCGTAAGATGCATGTATGTGTAGTGAGGAATAGAGGGAGAAGTGTGGTGTGTTTCAGAGCATATATATTGTGTATGTGTATATATATATAGATAGATATATAATCATCGATGCATTCATACTTTAAATGGAAGTATGAAGAGTTAAACATCTTTTTACACAGAGCAAACCAATTCCACCCATACGCCCATTTCAGGGTAAGATCAGCTCGCAGCGGCATTGCCAAGCAGTTAGAGGGTCAAAGTACTGACGAGGTTCAGCGTATATATATATATATATATATATATGTGTGTGTGTGTGTGTGTGTGTGTGCTATCTATATTACGCTTTATATAACAATGAATGAAGAATATTTCTTATGGTTATACTCATTAGCACTCTTTTAATTCCCTCTATAGGTCTTTTCGCGTGGAGTCACATGGATTACATTCTGGATAGAGACAGATCAATGGACCCGAGTTTGCCTGAAATGACGAAAGCTGCTTTGAGCATCCTTCGGAGGGACAGGGATGGATACTTCCTGCTCATTGAAGGTAATTACTTTATAGATATAAACAGGTATAGATATAAACAAGGTCATCCAGCCCACTTAAGTGCTTCTAAAGGAGGTTTACACGCATTTAATGTAAGTGATATTGTCATTACAAAACTGTTCAAATGTTTGATAATTATAATTTTTAGAAGGGTATAATTAAAAAGCATTACATACACATTAAAACATGGTATGTTTTTAATTTACAGGTGGTTTGATAGATCATGGTCACCACGGCAACAAGGCTCAGAAGGCCCTGACCGAAACTCTAGAGTTCGACGAAGCGATTCAAGTAGCTCTCGAAATGACGAGTCCGGAAGACACGCTTATAATCGTTACTGCCGACCACTCTCACTCCCTCAGTATTAATGGCTATTCATCAAGGCACTCTGATATCTTCGGTAGGTTGAATATCGCTTTAAGATTTTTACGACAGCGTAATATTTGGCATCTTTTCATGCTGAGCTGCTTGGCATAGAATTATGTCATACTGCCGAAAACCGAGACACGCCCATCACTGTTTGTTAGCAGGGAGTGTGTGGTACGATAATTTAAATAAACGAAAAGTGTAAAATTGAAGTGAGTAGCTCTAAATAATGTACATCACAATGAAAAACAAATTAATCACCATTAAAGCAATTTCTATACGAATAAGACTGAAAAAAATATATATATATATATATATATATATATATATATATATATGGGAGAGTGGGTTAAAGCGGGCCACCAGGGCAAAGTGGACCACCCGCCCTACAACCCTGGGACGTGCTGCTACGTATGTGCAATTGTGATAACTACCATCCCCGGCAACAGTCTCAGTCTCACACGTGGTATCATGCTGATCGGAACCATTGTTTTTCCAGTGATGCAAAGTGTGGTTTTTATCCTCTTAGTGATCTAAGGTAAAGTTTGTGGAAATATGAAGATAACTGTTGAGTCTGTCGTCTGAATTGAGTGTTTGCATTTGTATGCTGAAACTGTATGAAATTGTATGAACGTGCCATGATCAAATTGTCGCCATGTTTGCTATGTCGTCTGTAGTGCAGGTCTTTGTTCGAAATTGATGTTCGGGGCAAAGTGAACCACTGCCTAAAACAGCGCCGCTGCCCGAAAACGTCAAACAAGGAACACAAAAAAGGAAAGTGTGTGATCATGACCAGATCCCCGTACAATAGAGAGATGGAAGAGGAAAATATAAAAAAGAGAAGAGAAAGAAAAAACTGGACAAAACCAAGAAAAATGCAGCAACTCAATCAATGAAACGAAAACAAAAGTGGAAGCCGAAAGTGATGCTGAATCGAGTGAGGAGGAGGATAATAAGCGACAATGCGGCGTGCCTGTATTATACAGAGTTCTTCAGCCGTTCTGCCGAATGAGAAGCATGGGTTCGCTGCTGCGAGTGCAAGCAGTGTGCGCATGAAATGTAAGTATCGGAGAAGATGACATTGACTTCACGTTTGATATTTGTCTGTAACAGCGCCTCAGAACTAGTTCAACACACTGAGAAGTCTAAAGCTTCTGTTCTGTAACCGAGCTTAAATTTATGCGTTCGTTTACCAATTAGTGTTTATCAGTTCGGAATAAACGTTTACTTAAAGCTACGCATATTTGAAAACAATCCGTGAGCGTTCAAGGAATTTTTGAAAAGTTAATCGTGACATGCTCTAAAGAAATTCAAATTTTACATATTAATTTCATAGATAAAGTGAAATGGTGCAAGAGCAAAGAAGACCAACAGTGAGACCATCACCTAGTTACATTTGCTCACTGATAACAGGTCCCACGTAGCAGGCACGTGACTTTAATCCTTAAGTGCTCTTTACCCCACCTTCCCATATATATATATATATATATATATATATATATATATATATATATATATAATACTAATAATAATAATAATAACAGCACACAATTGCCTGTCATGAAAAATCAGTGCATAGCTTTTATTTTTATCATTCTTCAGCAGACATCGTTGTCGTGAATGCGCCTCAGTTGCTGAAGTTCTATTGTGCCTGTGTATAGGTTAGGTTAGGTTAGGTAACTATACTTTATACTCATAGTAGCATTGGGTCAGCGTGCTGCATTACAACAGATGGTCTCTAAACCTTATATACTTTCAATTTTTTTTTACTTTTTTATTTTTTAAAATGGTGGTCACTAAAGTTCATAGTATGATGCCGTATTTACTATATATATTCAGGTTAGGTTAGGAGTTAGGTTAAGTTTGGTAACTATACTTTATATTCAACTGGCACTTCCCTACCATTACCCCACTCCCCCACTCCTCCCCCATTATCTCCACCTCCTTCTCCTCAAATGTACCATACTACTCACTCCACCTCCCCCTTTTATTTGGCAACACTATAAATTTTGTAGTAAGCGTTTGAGGCTGTATTCGTCACAGCAAATGTCAGCAACATCTGAACGCAACAGCAAATATTCGTCTCCTTCGTAACAGCAAATGTCATAGAACATCTGAAGAACGCAGAGGACGATCATCCATGTAGCTACTAAACAGATCTAACGTCGTTTAGCCTAACTGATCTAATGTGGAGCGGTGTTGCGACGTAGGTACTATGTAGTCCTACGTATCTGGTATTACGAAAAGTTAGCATTCCCGTAGTTAAGTTTCTAATCTTGATTGCTTTAGGTGTTAACCATTTTTTTTAAACAAAAGAATGATTTGTTCCTAAGCCTGTTCCTGTGTTGTGATGTATATAAAATAAACGTCCATATCCAAGCGTCAAAAATATCGTCACGTAATAAATGGTATTACACTTCAGTCCGGAGGTTCCACTTTTTTAAATAAAATGTTATAATAAATTTGTACATTTCAAATTTTTTTTTTAGTCAGGGAAGGAGGGGCCAAGGGCGAGCGCCCGCAAAAATGCCTCACCCATGGAAGTAGAACGAGAGTTGAAGTGAATGTCCTTAAAAACTATGCCATTTTTTTTTAATTTTGAAAAGATTGCGTAGTGTGTAAGATGCATGTATGTGTAATGAGGAATAGAGGGGAGAAGCCTGTGTTTCAGAACATACTGAACTGCTCACAGGGTAAATGAGACACTGAAATAGCTCAGCTAAGGAGGACAGTGACAGAAGAAACGAGCTCCAGCACTCCCTGTTTCCTGCCTAATGTCACCTCCCCCCCCCCCCTGGAGTGTTCCCTGGTCGATTGGTGTCTACAATCTTCTCCTTTGTATAATTTTGTCACTAAATGTAAAAATTTAAAAAGCCCCCCCCTTTTATTTTATTATAAATATCAAAAAATTACACAAACTTGAGGACGTAAGAAGTTGGCGTAGGTATTTCTTAAACTAATTAAAACTTATTCTTACTCTAGATTTACGCTTATATCTTCTCTCATCAGGTGTCGCTGACTACAGCGGAGTTGATTATATCCCTTACACGACTCTCTTATATGGAAATGGACCTGGATTCAGACCCCTAGCGTCGGTTGGCCTTAGACCAGACCCTACGAAGGAAGATCTGCGTAAGTAACTATACGAATGCCTTCTGGCACATCCCCTTTTTTTACGTGTGAATGAACAATAAATTAATGACTTACGTCCTCTAGGATGTAGATTATTGATATCTAGCTCGTGAAGACACAAATACATAAATTTTATAACCACTTTCATATATCTTAACAAATAAAGTCTTTCACGATTTTACAGATGATGCGAACTATCGCCAAGCTGCAGCAGTACCGGAAGAATCTTCAACCCATTCCGGTGAAGATGTGGGTATGTGGGCGTATGGACCCCACGACCACCTCTTTTCAGGCGTGCATGAGCAAAGTTACATTGCTCATGCTATAGCTTATGCCGCTTGTGTGGGCACAGGCCCCACATTTTGCAGGAAGAGTTCAAGAGCGTCCACAAGGAGGAATAATGTTAAAAATTCCAGTAACTGGTCTCGACGAAGGAATTTGAGAGGATGATGACACTTTGTCTTAGTTATAAACATTATTTAAATGTATATATTTTAAATTATTTTAATCTTAAACTTTTTTTAGCGTAAATAATATTAAACTAATTTAGGAATCATACTATTGTATTTATAACGATAGACTATTTTTTTTACGAAAGAGCTATATGAAGTAACGGATCACCTGAAGGTCAAGGCCCCCCATGTATTCTTGTTTTTTGCTTTACAGTACCAAATATAATAAAAAAATTAAATTGAATGCCCGGTTAGGTCATCTGTACGCCTTTGACGATTGGTTAGGTTAAGTCGTGATATTTTCGTTAGTTTTAACGAAGATATCATTTGATAATTGAGGCTGGGGGCCCTGAGCTTCGGGTGATCCGAAGTAACAATAAATGAATTTATAAGAAACAATGCAGATAGATACCTCACTTAAACAGTCTATCGCAGGGGTGTCCAACCTTTTGGGAAAAATGAGCTACTCAAACTTTGGCCAGGAAGTGTGATCTAGATCAGTGGTTCTTAACCTTTTTACTACCATGCCCCCTCTAGGAATTGGTCCTTCCCTCCACGCCCCCCTTGCATCAAAATAACATCTCAATAACTTCTCAATATTAGCCCATGCTCTCGTTAAGAGAATAACAAATACAATTAGAGAAATTCCTGTTTCTAGGGGGGCGCGCCCCCCAGGTTAAGAACCACTGATCTAGATAGTCCAACCCTTACCCGACTACCTTCTCCCTTTCTCATACCCACCTCTTCCAATTTCTATATCTTACAATTGCAATCATGCCCCACGCGTTATTATTAGATTCAAATAATTAATTAAGAATTATTTTTATCAATCGTTGCCTGAATTTGCGTTGCTTATTTGCTTTCTTTATATTATTTATTATTACTTTATGTAGTTATTGCAATTTTGGGTAAATGTCCATTTCTGCCTCGTGATCCACTCAAAATTGATTCGTAATCGACTGGTTGGCCACTCCTGGTCAAGCATATTAAAGTTCATTTAGGCCAACGTTACTGTACATTAACGCGGTGTTTTTTTTTTTTTTTAAAGTTCGGGAAGAACCGATTCGCCTCTATTTAAAAGGGCATATCTCGGCGGAAAAACAAAGAAAAAGTGAGAGGAAAGACAGGGGAAAAAGAAAGGGTGGAGGGGACAGTCGAAGTGGAAAAAGACCAAGGATGACAAGGACTGCAGGGTCGAGCCCCATCATCCTTGGGTGCTAGGGCCGGGAGGGCGCACGTGAAACCTCCAGGAACAAGCACGTACAAACGAGCACAAAGAGCACTCAAGAGCACGAGCTTAGAATCCCCTTGCGGGGATTAACGCGGTTATAAGAGTAAAAATTCTTAAATATAATATTTATATAATAAAACTCTGTCACGATGTGAAATTTAAATTTGAAAGGAAAAATGTAAAATATGTACAGTATATATATTTGTATATTTATTTAACTATATATATATATATATATATGACAAATAACAAAATTTCCCACCAGGACTCGAACCTGGAACCTCTTGAGCAGAAGTCACGAATGCTACTACCACACTACGACGTTCAAGAGATCTCGGGTTCGAACCCTGGTGGAGGGGGGGGGGGGGGGGGTCTTTTCTTTCTGTGTCCGCACCCAAATTTAATATGCGTCTGGATGTTTATTAAGTGAGTACTTTTGAGCACAATTCAGTAGGCTTCAAGTTGGAAAAATTAATTTTTATTAAGAAAATCAAATCAAACAATTTTGATTAATTAGTCACCTTTATTTTTTGGAATTTTGGGAGGGAAATTGGACATGTCATATAATAATCCATTGAATAAGTCTTTCCCTCTCTGTCTTTGGCTCCACATTGGTTAGGTTAGGTTAGTTGATAATATAATATCAACTAACCTCTCTCAAGTAACAATTAAAATCTATTATTGTGTTTTGGTTCATTTCAATTTCTTTTTCACCAAATTTTAATAAATAAACGTTTCTCCAAGTTAAAATTTACTAAATAGTAATAAAAAGGTGAGAGAAGTGGAGTACTGGAGATTTTATTTTATAATTACCGGTAATTATGCATAATTACCAATTTATAACATTTACCCCAACATATACAGTATGTATTCTGAATTTCGGTAGAATATGAGCCATTAATTATCTAGGTAGTTACTTTATAATATGCACTTTTCATTTTATCCTCCATAAAAATTCTTTTATATCGTCGTATACTTGAATTACTCGATTTCATATGAATATTTTTTATTTTAAGACATTCTCACGCCGCACAGTGCCACAAATGGGTTAAAAAACGGCCAAAACCAAAATAACAAATTTAAGTAAATTCTATTAAAACCATTTCCACGTCAAAATAAAACACTTCTACTTACTGATTTAAGTATTTGAAATTTTATTCTCTTACATTAAGGCAAGAAAAATCTACGAAATAATATACATTCTTAAAATATCTTGGAGGGGACAAAATATGTTTGTTCTAACAACTTACTTGAAGTTACTATATCACAAAAAATTGTCTGTAGTTTCATGTTCTGCTTAGTTCTATTGAAAGAATAAACAGTTTAGAACATTTTCATGCATATTTTTTTATTGAAAACTAAAAAGATAGCATTAATTAAAAAAACTATGGCAATATCATAGATTACAGATTAAATTATCTAGAAAATGTGTAAAATTAGCAAAACAAAAAATGGGGGATTTTGGGGAATGTAATTTTTGTGTTAAACATTAATGCAACCTTTAAGTAAATCAAAGAAATAAAACTTTTTAGCGACTATTTGCGACTTTGCGTGTTAGAACATGTTTTTCATGTATTAACTAACTAAGTCTGCAAGAAGAGTGATGCGTGATTCCCAGTTACACCACTCATAAAGTTAGAGTAGGAGAAAATACTGAAGTTGAAATTGCCATGAAATACGAGTTATCTCTAACTATGCTTGATGGAAAGGCTATCAATGCAATTACAGATACTACTTCACAGTCATGTAATTTATGTTTAGCAAAACCATCCCAAATGAATGACATTGATTTTCTCTTGAAAAAAGAATAATTAATACTGATGCTGTTGAATATGGTCTCTCAATATTGCATTGCTGGATTAGATTTTGTGAATTTATCTTACATATTGGATATAAATTAGAAACTAAAAAATAGATGGCTAGAACTGAAGAGGAAAAGAAGAGTGTGCAAACCAGAAAAAAACAGATCAAGTGGGATTTCAGAAAACGACTTCATTTACTGGTGGATCATCCGAAAGCAGGGGCTGGAAACACAAATGATAGAAACACAGCAAGAAGAGCTTTCCAAAATGCAGAGATATTTTCCGAAATCACAGGCGTGAACAAGAAAGTAATTGATATGCTCTATTGTATCTTGCAGGTTCTCAGTTGTCAAAACAAAGTTGACATTGCAAAATTTGAATCTTATTGTCGAAAAGCTGCTACGACTATTGTAAATTTATATCCATGGTATAAAATTCCTGCTTCAGTACACAAAGTACTTCTACATGGAGGTTTGGTGATGAAAAATCATCTATATCCAATTGGTTCTTATTCAGAAGAATGCCAAGAATGTCTACATAAAGTAATAAAAAATGTTCGTCTCCATCATTCCAGAAAAACATCTCGACTGAATACTATGCAAGATCAAATGCATTATCTTTTAGTATCAAGCGATCCAGTCATTAGTACAGTTCGAAAAAAGAATAGAAACCCCAAATTGAGAGAGATGTCAGAAGAGGCACGTTCACTTTTAAAAGAGTGAAATATTAGAGAATTTAAATATTAGTTCTGATGAGGAAGATATGTTCTAAATATGAAGTTTTTGTAATTTTGTTTACACTATTTACACTTTTTTTCATATCAGTTGTCACACTTATTTTGGGGGAATTAATTTCATAAACTTTAAGAGGTATTACGATGTTTTTTTATTTACCCCTTCTGATATAGTGGCAGGTTATCAAATAATGTTTTAAACAATAGATGTGTATAGTGATTAAAGTGAAACCATACTTATTTTAGTGTCATTTGACAAAATCTGCAAAACATAGGCCTAATTAACAATTATCTGTTTAGTATATTTTTAGTAATTTGAGAAACTTAAGAAACTACAGTAGGTCATAACCTATTGATTTGGAATATTATTATTATTTATAGAAAAATCACTCAATATGTCACCATTACATATATACAAAAGGTACTAAACATAATTTTTTATTAAAATAAATCATAATTAAACATTTCAACTACATAAAACTAAGTACAATTGAAAAAAATAATTTTGGCCGTTTTTTAACCCATTTGTGGCACTGTGCGCCGTCTTCCTCAGCAACGCCATTCCATCGATCGTTGCCGGAAAAATGAGTGCATACTAACTTCAACAACTGTCCTTCTTTAGCTGTTTTACAATAAAGAAATAAAGCAAAACGTTTGAGACACATTAATAGTTAAATTTAGTAAATATTTATTTTATCTTAAAAAGTACTTAAATAAGGTTTATAATGCGTTGCTATAGAAACTGAGAGTATGTGAAACAAACGTCTCTGATCAACTTTTGTATATTCTTCGTTCCAATACTTTTTTAGTAAATTTTGTAGAGAATAACTAGTATATAAATAGAAGATATTAAGACGATATTATATTTTATAAATTTGGGGAAAATAATGAGGTAAATGATCTTAACTTATAAAACAATCATTTCTCTATAAAATATTAAATAATATTCGAGACTGTTGAGCCCCCCAACAACATCTAACTTTTAAGTTCTGAGGTCATACGAGGGAGGAAACCTACAACCACTGGTCGCTACATCATCTGAAAGCAAAAGACAGTCATCCATCCAGATACTGAAAAAACCCAACATCGCTTAACTTCGCTGATCTAATGGGATGCAGTGTTTCGATGTGACTACGACTTAGCTCATAAGGGGTTAAAGAGTGAAATATGTAAAGAATTGAAGCCACAGTGTAATACTGTAAAAAAAAAAAATATCCAAGATTATAAAACGCATTCAACCCTTTCTTTTAAAAAGCGCTTCTCCAGAACGGTTCCGAGATAAGAAAAATTGCTCGTACTATCTTAAAGAGGAAATGCAGTTTATATTGCAATGCACTATTTCATCACAAAACTTTACTTAGAAGGTTCGTAATTCCGAAATGTAAAATTCGTTACCCCTTCATCGGAAACACTTTGATATAGTTAATATTAGCAATTTTGGGTTTGATGGATCATGAACTCTCTAACAGTACGTACTGTATATATTTGAAGAATCTTTGAAACTCGTTCCTCAGGACTTCCATGCTTGAGCACCACCTGCAAACTAACTGTTCATTATTATTAGCCATTGTAAACGCGTAAGCGGCAAATTTCCCTTCACAGCGACTGCAAGTACTTGACGGGGGTGCCATGCTCTTAATTAATTAAAAAAACAAAACAAAAAACGAGCGTTTGGAAATTAATAAATTACAACGTAGGTCTACCGCGTGCTTATTGTGCCGTCACTCCGCAAGCCCGCAAAAATGTTCTTGAAACGCAGAAACAGGTTCTTGTAACAAATTTATACTAAATAAATATATACCTAATTAAGCTACCGACGAAAGATCTGTAAAAGAAAAAGTATTATAAAACTTATCTGTCGCTATTCGACCGACTTTTTTCTTTCCTTTTTCCTTTTTCCCACGGTGGATGACCACACTCTACTTGATCCCCAAAGCAAGGGAAAATGAACCTATGAAACCTCGTTTTCTAATAGATTTGAAAAACAAACAAGGCAAACAAGGGAAATTCAACCTTATGAAACCTCGTTTTCCAATAGATTCGGAAAACAAACAAGGCAGGCCACATGCACTAGCCTTGATTTAATCAATGATGTAGTAATGAATAAAGTCAATAAATGAAATATATTCGTTAATGAATGATTAGTAACACGAAGTAATTTAGTTAGGAATGCACCAAACACTATTTTTTTAAAGACACTTTAACGAAAACCACTTATTCAATTGGTAATACTGGACACTCCGTGACACTATAGTTATCCCTCCCTCCTTCAGGAATGCTCGGATTCAAGAAAGGTTTTGATATATAATTCTTTCTGCCCAATTTTGATGCAAATCAGAGTGGACGGAAGCTAATGATCTTCTGCACTTGGTTAAAATCGGTATAGTAGGGAAGCTGTAGTCCAATTTTAAAACGTTTAAAACCATTACAATAGCTCCCCTTCCGCCAGGAAGTTTCATCTGGGAAATTTTAACTTTTTAATCAATGAAATCTATGTACCCTACAATTTGGGAGGAAATGGGCCTGAAAATAAAGGCGTTACTTCAGTTGCTCCTGCATTTGTAGAATCATATCCCAAAAATCTCATTTGGAAAATCTTTTTTTATTTTATTAAAATCTACCGTTAATTTTGTTTTTCCTTTACGAACAAAAACGGTAAGAACGGTAAAGAAAACGCTAAGAATCTTACGAAATTGCCTTTGAAATTACTTTCATTAAACAAGCAAAAGTTGATAGAAGCTTGATATACATTCAAATATTTTCTTTGTGCTTAAAGCAGAGAACGTGAAAATATCACCATTTCTATTGTTGTGTCCTTTATGTTGGGAGAGACGTTTCCAAATATCGTGCAGTCTTGCAACTAATTTATATCTACCCTGTATCCTATAACTATATCAAAGAAAATTCCAAGCAGTTATAGTATATTTTAAAAAGACAGAATTCTATTATTTAAAATTTACCTTATTATTAAGTATTTCACGTAATTATTAACGTCAACACTAATTTTTTTTTCAGACAAATACTTTTTGTAATTTCACGAGATTCAGTGGTTCCAAATCGGGTTTCTTTCTTATATCTTTCTTCTTTCTTTAAATTTTGATTACAAAAGCAAAATTTCTGTCTCTAGTTCCAGTATTTAAAAAGTTAAGGGTATTTAAAATTGAAGATCAGTATAAAATCGCATGCAACGGCTCTCACAATAAAAACTAAAGGTTATTACCATGAAACTTAGACACGATTGACGCACTATGATGCAGACACGAATCGGTTGTATTTTTCTTTCTACATTTTGGAGAAGGGGGGGGGGGGGATAATTTCGTAATTTAGGGGGTGCTTCAACCTCTAACTAAATAAAACCTTTTTACTTTATATTTTGCATTTATTTCATCTTATTCTCCTGAATAAGATATTTAAAATAATGCGTAGATGACTTGTGTAGTATAAATTACCATTTTTTTATATTGTTTTCAACTTCAAACTTTCTCACCCAGTCTCCCGGAGCAAAAGGTAGTCTTAGAAAATGAAAGAAAGTTTATATATACACATATCTTTTTTTATGTAGGAAGGAAAGGACTAAGGGCAAGCGCCCCCAAAAGTGACACCTCCACAGAAGACGGAGAGAGCCAAAAACAAGGTCTCCAAGGCTCAATAATACTATTTTTTTTTTAAATATAAATTTTGAAAAGGTTGTGTAGGATGTAAGATGCATGTATGTGTAGTGAGAAATAGAGGGAGAAGCGTGTGTTTGAGAGCATGCTGGACTGCTCACACGGTAGATGAGAAACGGAAAAAGATCAGCTAAGGAGAACAGTGACAGGAGAAACAGGAGTTCCAGCACTCCTTGTACCCTGCCAGACATCCATCCCGAACTACTTCATTGGTCGATTGGTGTGTGTGTATATATATATATTATAATATATATATATTATATATATATATATATATGTTACAGTGAAAGTGTGTAACCAGCCATTTTGCGTAATGGCTGAAATTTTTAGTCATTTCGCGAAATGACTAAAATCTTCAGCCATTACACGAAATGGCTGAAATTCCACCTTGGTCATTTCGTGAAATGGTTAAAATGACTTTTGTCATGAATTCATAGAAATAACAAACATCACATTAAAATTGGAAACCTTTATTTAACTAACTAAATCTGCTAAAACATACATACATCCACAGATCTGTTCAAATAAGTGAGAAACACTCTTCAAATACACATTTGAACATTTGAACACATTTGAATTTGAATTTTCAATATATAGAGGTTTTCAAATATTAACCGGGCCTTCAATATTATTCCGATGTCCGCCATTGAAGGCTGCATGCCTTGACAATTGGTTAGGTTAAGTCGTGTTATTTTCGTTAAAACTAACGAAAATAACACAACTTAACCTAACCAATTGTCAAGGGCATATAGTTGACCTAACCGGGCAAATGATCTTGTACGAAACGACCAAGGTGGAATTTCAGCCATTTCACAAAATGACTCAAAGTTTTTTCACCATTTACGCGAATGGCTGGTTGCACACTTTGACTGTAATATATATATATATATTATATATATATATATATATATATATATATATATATATTTATATATATATATATATATATATATATATATATATATATATATATATATATATATATATGAGAGAGCGGATTTTTTGTCAGTAGTTCGCTGTTTATTGATTAGAGACTGTTGCCAATTCTGAATTCTAGAATTTATTACCTCATCCTTCTTTATCAAACTTTTTCTCCGTTCGGCTCCGACCATAACCTTATATCTGTTTCCTGTCCTATCGCTCAAATCCAGCCTTTGGATCTTCCCAAGAGGATACGCCTTTGGCATTTTGGCGCCGCTGATTGGGAGGCCCTTAGGCAGTACAGTACGTTTGTGATTTCCCATGGAATGATTACTGCTTCTGTAGCCGGGGCCCTTCCGAGTTTGCTGAGTACATCACGGAGGTGATTCTCTCGGGCATTAAAGCGTACATTTCATATTCTATTCCAACTACTAATACAAAAATACCTTGGTTTAATGTTACTTGTTCTAATGCTATCCACAACAGAGAGGAGGCTTTCCAAAGGTACCATCGCCATCCAACTCCTGACTCTCCCCTAACTTATATTTCTGCCCAAAATCGGACAAAATCTGTTCTTCGACTCGCCAAAAGTCCCTTCATCAGACAAAAATGTGAAAACCTATCCAATTCTAATTCTTCTCGCTCTTTCTGGCATCTAGCTAAGAACTTCTTGAAGAACTGCTTCCTCTTCTTTCCCTCCTCTTTTCCATTCCGACGGCTCGGTTGTCGTCTCTTCTCTTGACAAAGCCGAACTCTTCGCTCAAACTTTCGCTTCCAACTCAACCATGGACGATTCCGATGGTTTCTCCATCTCTTCCTCCCTCTGACTTTATAAGTCTGAAATTAGAATTTCTTCTAAAGATGTTCTTTCTGCCTCATCTGTTCCTCCTGTTGTTCTTAAGAACTGTGCTTCAGTGCTGACACCCTGCCCAGGCAAACTCTCCGTCTTTGTTTGTTCTCATCTAGTTACTTTTCCTTGCTGGAAGTTCGCTTCATTCAGCCTGTCCCAAAGAAGGGTGACTGCTCCTCAACCCTCCAACTATCGTCCAATTGCTTTGATTTCTTGCGTTCCTGAATTTTTTTAAGCTATAGGAATATTCTTAAACACTTCTTCTCACAATCTTCTTTCAGATCGTCAGTATGGGTTCTGCAAGGTACGCTCTACTCTACTACTCTTCTTGCAGGTTCCAAGAAAATCACCGTGAGTGAAATTACCGGTCACCCTGGTTCTAGGCAAATTCACCGTGAGTAAAATTACCGGTTATTCTTCTGGTTGAGTCAATTCTCCGGAGTGAATTCACCGGGAGTGAAATTACCTGTCACCCTTCTTGCATATCTCTCTGACTCTTGGTCATCCTCCTTTCGGAATTTCGGTGAAACTTTTGCTATTGCGGTATACATATCAAAAGCTTTTGATAGAGTCTAGCAGAAATGTTTAATTTCGAAACTACCCCTCTTCGGTTTCTATCCTTCTATCTGTGCCTTCAGCTCTAATTTCCTTTCTGGTCGATCTATAGCTGCTGTTGCAGATGGCCACTGTTCTTCTCCTAAAGCTATCAACAGTGGTGTTCCTCAGGGTTCTGTCCTGTCGTCCACTTTTTCCCTTTTATTTATTAATGATCTTTTAATTCGAGGTCCAGTGCTCGTGTCTCCGAGCAAATGATACAATGAGAAAACGAACGGATAACACTTCCTGTCCTATTCACTCCTATGCCGCTGATTCCACTCTTCACTTCTCCACCCGCTTCACAAAGCGTCCATCTCAAGTCACTAGAGGATTCACGTAGGACGGCTATGGAACACCTGACCTCTGATCTTTCTGCTATCTCTGATTGGGGCAGAGAAAACCTTGTGGCTTTCAATGCCTCAAAAACTCAGTTCCTCCATCTGTCTACGTCACAATCTTCAACAACACACAACTCAATCCTTCTTCTCTCAACATTCTTGGCGTTTCCTTTTCCCGCCTCCACAGTTTCTTCCCGCTCAGTTGCTCTCTGTACAGGGGTCTTGTCTGCCCCTGTATGGAGTGTTTCTCATATATTGGGTGGCTCAACCCACACAGCTCTAACTGGGTGGAATCAAAGGCTTTTTGTCTCATCATTTCTCCGCAACTTACTATCTTCAATCCCTCTCTTTACTATTGCTATTATAACGGGACACCATATCTGCTCTCTCTAACTGCATGCCTCCTCTTTTGAGGAGAGCACGCACCACCATACTTTCGACACTTTCTAATTCCTTTTCTGTCCAACTCTCTAACGCAAGGGTTAATCGGTATTTTCAATCTTTCATGTACTTAACCGGTCAACTCTGGAACAATCTTCCTCAATCCATCTTTCCGCCCGTCTATGACCTCTAATCTTTCAAACGCAGTCTCTCCAGGGATCTCCAAAACTCTGGACCTTGACTTTGGCTCTTCTTCTATGGGCGGGTTGGGGGAGGGGGGAGCTTCTGGGGGCATTCACCCTTGGCCCCTCCTTCCTGTACTTACAAAAAAAAGTTAGGCAAGAGGGGAACCCACAGCTTTTCGTCAAACCCGACCCCACCAACGAAGACCTAGAAAATTAATAGCTGAAATCTGGAGTCCAGGACGCGACTCGAGGCCAGGACCTTCAGATTAACATCTTAGAGCATTACCACTTGTCTACTCTGGTAGGTGCTATAGCTACGTGCCAAACCAATAAAGTTTTAAAAGTATCTCACACTGGTACGTCTTCTTGTCTTCATTCACCGAATATCAGACAGGTCTACATCTTCCATATTATGACATCTTATAAAAATAATTATTAAAAGGTGAACACGGTTCATTGTTCCAAATATAATCTTGAATGTCTTAAAAAAATCTACACGCACCCATTTTCATCGTGGAGCCAATTAGCCCCTTTTAAAAAATGGGAAATATGGCCATTTTACGAAGGCCTTTAATTTAATCTAGATACATTATCAACAGCAACATTCCAGACTCATTCGCTGCATCTTACTAAGGTGGAAGTAGTAAGTCAAGACTAAATTGTAGTAAGTCAAGACTAAATTGTAGTAAGTCAAGACTAAATTGTAGTAAGTCAAGACTAAATTGTAGTAAGTCAAGACTAAATTGTAGTAAGTCAAGACTAAATTGTAGTAAGTCAAGACTAAATTGTAGTAAGTCAAGACTAAATTGTAGTAAGTCAAGACTAAATTGTAGTAAGTCAAGACTAAATTGTAGTAAGTCAAGACTAAATTGTAGTAAGTCAAGACTAAATTGTAGTAAGTCAAGACTAAATTGTAGTAAGTCAAGACTAAATTGTAGTAAGTCAAGGCTAAATTGTAGTAAGTCAAGGCTAAATTGTAGTAAGTCAAGGCTAAATTGTAGTAAGTCAAGGCTAAAATTGTAGTAAGTCAAGGCTAAATTGTAGTAAGTCAAGGCTAAATTAGTAAGTCAAGGCTAAATTGAAACAGGCTAAATTGAAACTTCAAATGGAATTCTTTATTACAAAAAAAATTTTAAAATTTCTCTTTTAAGATCTTTGTATCTCCAAAATTATTATATACAACTTCACGGTAAAAATGATTCATTGCATCTAATAAGTAGTAAATATAAAAATTGGTAGATACATAAGTGAAAAATTAAACACGACGGAAACATACAAAAATTAACATTAATGACAATAATTTTAAGATTGAAAAATCAAGGAGCGAAGTCTTGATGAACAACAATGGTCTAGGATGGACTTTTTTAAATACTCAAAACTTCAGTAAACATTGTTGATCGTTATATTTAAAGATATTATTTTCCTGCAGAATAACTAAATTTTCCTAGACAATAAAAACGACATTCTGTCTTACCATTAACAGAAAATGTACTTTTCTATTAATATTCATTACTAATATGGATTCCTTTGTTTCACTAATCTATGACTATTCTGTTTCATATTAAAATATTGATATAAACCAACCAAACGGGTATTTCTGGACAAGAGAAATGGAGCTTAACCTCCGTAGAGATCAAAATGGTGAATTTTAATAAAACCTAAATTAGAACTATGTTCACTAGGTATCGTCGTAATTTGGTAGGACATGAGCAAGATGCTCGTTATCGCTGATTTTCGTTGCTCTTTGCTTTCTCGCTTTCGTCTTCTTCCTAATAGGAAAGATCAACGGGTTTGGGCCTGTATCTTGCATGCTTTTAATGCCCTGCGGAAAAAGGGAGAAATAAACTCACTTTGGAATAGGCGATGAACAGTTCCTACAAGGACGCGTAAATAGGCTCTGTTTTAAACTTTCTATAATATGACCATAAACATGCTACAACTTCCATTCTTCAAATGATTAAAAATAGATAAAACCTTCAATCATAAACAATGAAACACCTCAGCATTAGATAACTTATATGCAGTTACGCTTAATTGTGTATTGTAATGTCAAAATACTTCGCACAAAATCTGTCAGATGGCAAGATCACTCCAATCGGCATGATGCTAAAGAAAAGATTTATCCTGCATGATCCAATTTTCTGAAGCGCTGCTTTAGAAAGTCACAAGTTGAGCTTTAAATTAATTTCGAGATTGATAAATTTAAGTATCGTTCAAGTGGATGGACTTGAAACAATTAAAAAAAACTCGCTGTAATATAAACACCAGGTTAGATGAGTAGTAAAACCGATAGGCTACACTTAAGACAAACTGAATAAGGTTCAGAAATAGGCTATGAACAATGTAATCATCATGAACACTGGACTTACTATAAATGTTTATTATTTAGAAATATAAAGACAAATTTTGAGAGAGTAGGCCTAAGTTATCAAATTGTAAACTAGGGTTCATCAGACTGACTGAAGCGCAAAATTACAAACTTGGATAGGAATTTTACAATAATCAAACGCAGCATTTGAAGGTATTAAGGCAAAGTTGAGAAATTCAGCAGAAATTTATCAGATCTGATGAGTCACTTTTAAAGTTGAATTATTATTTTCAGATTTAGCGGTCACATTTTGATCATAGTACTAATTAGATGCGGCAACTGCTTTACTTTGTCGTGTTCTCCATGAGATTTGGGGTCACTTCACTCTTTTTAGAGTCTGTGCGCCCCTTCTGCCAACTTCTAATACTAGTTAAAGCCATGAGTTTGGGCATAAATTGAGTTATACGGTGGGTCCAGGCCAATGGAAGAGCAAACTGTGATTCATAATGTTGTAAATTACATAGGTATTCAAGATTAGATTGTGGATGTCACAAAAATGTAAAGTATATGAACTGCGAAGTAGAGAATCTGTTAACAGTATGTACCTGATTTGAGGTAGCTAAGTAAATAAATGGTAGGATAAAAACTGTGACAGAGTGCAATGTATTTACAATACCACTTTTATTTAAGGGCAGTATCAGAGGGAGACACAGTGAACAGCAAGTGAGGTTTGACAGTAAATCCAGTCTTGCCAGAGTGCAGAAGTATCAGTGAACCCATACAAACAGCCAAACGATGTGTGTGAGAGAAACTGCCAATCAGGAAGAATTTTTGTTAGACCTACTATGCACAGGCTGCAAACTGGCACAAATACAAGAATTAAATGGCAAGGACAGTGGAGACTTTTCAGGAGTGTCCGCGAGTGAAACAATCTACCTCAAGTTGGAATGATGATGTAGTATCAATAAGGTGCTCGTGATCCGAGTGAAACTACCAACCCAGATTATACATAAAGAGTGACTTGGTACAAGGGAATTTAGTGATGCAGAAATAAATTACTGTAGATATCCAAGATTGAAATTGTAGCCGAGACAGTGATGAGTGAAGTTAATCTCAGGTGTGCATTAAGATGACAATGGATAGTACTCACATTTTGTATGAAATACTGGTATGACCAGGGCTGTAATGGCTTAAAAATGAAGTGAAAGAGATGCTTTGTGTTGTGCTCTGATGTATCTTTAATTTGCAGATTAATATAATTGAAAATTGACCAAAATTCGTATTAGGATACATTTCATTTATTTGTGAACTACAGACTAAAATTGACCACAACTCCCATATGCAAGATCAGCCTATTGAGATGGAAATCGGGTATTGGTTTTAGTATGAAAACTGCATATGTTGATCACTGGTAAGATCATATTTTATAATAACGGATCTCAATCTAGGATAACCAATTTGGTGACTGAAATTTGTATGTTTTACTGTGACTAATTTTTAATGAAAATCATTCCTCCAATACAAACACGAGTCTTGTAATACTTTATTATTTTATAAATTTATGTTCTTTGCAAATGAGTCTCTCACATGTTGCAAGTAGCACTGCAGTTTCACGTCAGCTTTAAGGATCCAATTTTCTATACCAACTTTGAACAAGTTCGTCAACACTTTCTGGCATGTATCTACTTAAGTGGTACGTGACACGTGCTGTGTGGTTGCATATTTTACATTATTGCACTACAACTTTGTATATACACTGTACTGTACAAGGTAGTCACTATATATTGGTACGGGCAGTCGCAAGTGATGATGATGATGATGTTACGCCATAAAACAATGAATGTAGTATGTAATAATAAAAAAAATATGAAAATTAAAAAACCAAAGTAATAAATTTTCCGGCAGCCATCTGTTGTCATAGTAACCATGCCCATAGATGTACAGTAAATGAGGCGGCGAGGTTGCCATACAACTTAACGTTCAATTTGCAGTCACCTAGTTGTGCCACTACTATTAAAGTAAACTACATACAGTATCCTATTCTTTTAGGGTTTCTACCCACTTGCCTGTTTATTGAGGTATTCATCAATATTATCATCTTGTAAACCATCAACCGAAGTGTTTCTCCATAACTGTTGAAATTCTTTGTCAAGTTCAAACCGAAGGCTTTTGTCATGATAAAAAATTATTTGTTTTTATCAGTTTGCCTTATGATTCTCAGTATCTCCTTATCAATATTCTGTCAAAAATACAAAATAATGTTATTTTGGTATTACAGTATATATATATATATATATATATATATATATTTTTTAAGTTCGGGAAGAACCGATTCGCCTCTATTTAAAAGGGCATATCTCGGCGGAAAAACAAAGAAAAAGTGAGAGGAAAGACAGAGGAAAAAGAAAGGGTGGAGGGGACAGTCGAAGTGGAAAAAGACCAAGGATGACAAGGACTGCAGGGTCGAGCCCCATCATCCTTGGGTGCTAGGGCCGGGAGGGCGCACGTGAAACCTCCAGGAACAAGCACGTACAAACGAGCACAAAGAGCACTCAAGAGCACGAGCTTAGAACCCCCTTGCGGGGATATATATATATATATATATATATATATATATATATATATATATATATCCCCCTCCCCGCGGGCGGTCTTTCTGGGGTGGATCGCCCGCGGGCTCCTGCCTCCATGTGGCGAGGGGGGTCAGCCGCGGCTGGGGGCCCTGCCGGGTCCCCGCCCGGTTGCGAAGTGGACTTTTAGCATACCCTGCTATCCTACAGCCCCCTCTTTCCTGTCTTCCCCTCTTTACCCTCTTCCTTGCCCCGTCTGTTTTTTCTGCTTTCTCTGTTCACTTCGCGCGCCCCGTGGGCTGCCGGGGCTGGTCGCTGGGGGTCTCGCCCCCATGGCCGGGCCGGACTAAGTTGGCTGGTAGGGTGCCCAGGCCTGGGACCCTGGGGGGCCTTGGTCTTTGCTGCCGGCGGGGGAGAACTTTCGACGTTGCAAGGGCCCCTTTTGAAACGGGGGTACCTACATGGGACGAGGCACCCATCCCCCGCCGGCGTGCGCTTGGTCCCCTTGGGCCCCGGGTAATCGGTTCCCCGCGGCCCCGGGCGCGAAACAACAATAAAAATTTTCTATGGAAACACTTACAAATCTAATGGACCTCGTTGACGACCCGGCTTGTGCATCTGACCTCCCTCTGACTACCTCTTTGGACCGTGGGTCTGGTAAGGGCAGTCGGCAGCCCTCGCCCACCCCGTCTGCTCTTCTTGCCGATACCTCCTCTCCCTCTCTTCCCCAGGCTCGTGGCGCCGCTGCCCGACCCCCGCCAGTAGCGGATGGACCTGCAGTGGACCCCCCGACCCCTGGATCCCCCCATATTCCACGTCCCGATAGGGACCCACCTGCTTTTTCGCCCTCAGGTGGGAGGCCCGCGGCCCCGGTCGCCTCCCACTCGGTCGGGCCTCATCGCCCGGCCTCCTCGGCCCCTGGGGGACGTGGGACCCGACGTCGCCGTCCGCCTTTCTCGTCCCCTCGAAGTTCCGGTGGTGTTTGGCCAGACGGCTTCACTCGGCCTTAGGACGATGGACAAGTTCCTCGTCCTCCGCCCCTCCTCCAAGCCCCTCCCCACTAACACGAACGCCTCTTTCGAGCGATCCATGGGAAGACGGGGACGGCGCGTTTTGACCTTCGGCCTCAGAGGGATGGCTCCATTTTGATAAGGTCGCGTTCCTCTGCCGAAACCTCCTCTCTGCTCGCTATCCCCGATGTCCTGGGCTGCGGGATCACGGTGACTCCCCACCCCCGCCTCAATCAGTGCCAGGGCACGATCTACGCTGCTCGTCTTCTACCCATCCCGGTGGAGGACCTCCAGACTGACCTCGCCTCCCAGGGTGTGGTGAGAATATACCGTTTTCCCGACAGATCGCGGTCCCCAGCCGTCCCTTCTCCTCGCCTTCTCCTTACTTTTGACTCACTGGTGCCCCCCGTTTCGGTATTCTGGGGCTTTGGCGAGAGAAGAGCATGCGAATTCTCGGTTCGGCCATACGTGCCAGATCCTACGCGCTGTTTTCAGTGCAATAGGTTTGGCCACGTGAGCAGTTCCTGCCGTCAGCTGGCCCCGTTGTGTGTCCGCTGCGGCGGCCCTCCCCACCCCTTGCCCTGTACTGCTCCGCCTTCCTGCACCAACTGTCATGGACCGCACCCTGCTTCATCCCGCTCTTGCCCGTCCTTCCTCTTTGAGAGGGAGGTTCGGGCCCTCTGTTCATCAGAATTTCTCAGCGCTCGGGAGGCGCGGGACCGGTTGCGTGGCCGCGAGGCCCGGCGTGGTACCTCGTACGCCGAGGCTCTCCGTCCCCGGCCCAGACCCCGTCCTCACCGGCGGTTCCCGACGCGCCTCCACTCACCGTGTCCGCTACTCCCTGTCTATCCTCTGCCGCCCAGCGGACTCCCGCCGCGGCTCCCTGTACTACCAGCACGTCCCCACGTGCTCCCTCCGCGAACGCCGATGCTTCGTCGGCAACCCCCCCTGCCCCTTCTACGCCCTCTCCACCGGCGCTTTCGGCCACCCCATTCCGGACCGTGACCCGCCGTCGCCCATGCGGGCCGCAAGCGCCGCGCCAATAGTGACCCCGAAAAGTTCGAGGCCATAGGCCTCGCATCACCTTCCTCTCCCAGACACAAACGCCCCCTTCGCCCTACCATCCCGGTGTCCTCACCGTCCCCGCTGCGCAACCGTTATGGACGCTCCCCCCTGAGGTCCCCGACGACCCTCGTGGTGGGGGCGGAGATACATCCCTCACCGGTTCGGTCGATGGACCCACTGGAGGGGGAACTCGCCCGCCTGGTCGGCGTGGGTGGGATGAGCACGCCCCCGCGCGTGACCTACCCCACCTCTCTCCTTGACCTGCCTATGCATCCGGGTGAGGTATCCTTTTCCACTCCCCCTTGTAGTCCAGCCTCCCCTGCACCTCCGGTGAAGGGAGGGGCCTTCTGGATACCCCTCACATCCCCTTCTCTGCATCGCTCTCCCCCGGGCGTCCGGGTGACTCCTCTTCAGGAGGATTTGCCGGCGTCAGTTTCCACATCGCCCCCCCGTCGGGGTGACCCTCGCCTTCGCCCACGTTCGGCGTCCCCCGTTGGGCCCCGGGGCTTTCCAATCCCCTTGTTAATCTCGGGCCGCCCGATCGGCCCACCCACCCCATAACCATCCGTTTCGCAGACTTTCCTACCCCTCCATATACTTCGCTCCTGCAGTGGAACATCCGCGGGCTCCTGGTAGGCCTCGAGAGTCTCTCTTCTCTCCTGGCCTCCAGGTGTCCGGCGTGTTTCTGCCTTCAGGAGACGATACTGGGCTCCCGTTCCCTCCCTCGAGTGTCCGGCTACTGCGGGCTCCCTTCCCCGTCTCTCGATGGGGCGGGTAGGGGGGCTCCGCGGTCTTCGTGCACCGCTCCGTCCCTTTCCGCCCCCTCCCGCTCCGTACTGTCTTGCAAGCTGTGGCCGTGCGCCTTTCTTTGTGGCGTCAGCTCACGGTCTGCTCTCTTTACCTCCCCCCTAACGTACGCCCTCCACCCGATTCTCTCCGTGACCTAATTCTGCAGCTTCCCCGCCCTTTCCTGCTTCTCGGGGACTTCAACAGTCGGGACCCGGCCTGGGGGACGTTTGCTCCACCTTTCTCTCCCTTATGGACGAGCTAGAGTTCACCTTTCTGAACGATGGCTCCCCAACCTGCCTCCACTCGGCCCATGACAGTTTCACCTGTATTGATCTTTCCCTGGTTTCCCTCGATATCGTGACGGAGTTCACCTGGGAGGTCCTGCCGGATTCTTCCGGCAGTGACCATTTCCCTGTGTGTCTTACCCCAACCCGTCTCCTCCCCCCCACCTCTGTCCGCCCGCGCTGGCTGTTCGCCCGAGCGAAATGGGCCTCATACACGAGGTGCACGGCGATCTCGCCGTCCATTCCTGCCTTTCCCTCCGTTAGTAAGGCCCTCGCCTTTCTCGAAAGCAAGATCCTCTCGGCTGCCACCAGTTGCATCCCCCGTACCTCAGGCTCCCCCAGGCCGCGCAGCGTCCCATGGTGGACCCCAGAGTGCTCCCGTGCCGTTCAGGAGCGGCGCCGTGCTGGCCGTCGCTTCTACCGGACCCGCCAGCCGGAGCATAAGATGGCGTTTCAGCGCCTGAAGGCAGTGGCCCGTCGGGTCTTGAAACTAGCCCGGCGTACCTCCTGGCGGAGTTACGTGTCCGGGATCTCCTCCTCGACCGCCCCCTCGACTGTTTGGCGCAAGGTGCGTAGCTTTGAGGGGACCCGTGTCCCCCCTCGACCCCCGGTGCTTCGGGTCGGGGACGACGAGTTCGTGTCCGATCCGGAGGCTGTCGCGAACGCACTCGCGGCGCACTTCGCAGCCATCTCCAGTTCCGATTCCCCCACTCCCGCCGCGACCCACCGGAATTTCCACCTCATAGGGATGACCCCTATAATCACCCCTTCCACATGACAGAGCTTCGGGAGGCCCTCCGCCCCCGACGCTCCTCCGCCCCCGGCCCCGATAATATCCCCTATGACTTGTTACGGCACCTCCACCCCTCTGCTCTCAGCTTTCTACTGGACCTCTATAACCGGATTTGGTTGGAGGGTTCATTTCCGGACCGATGGCGTGAGTCCATCGTCGTCCCCATCCCGAAGCCCGATAAAGACCCCTCACTCCCGTCGAACTATCGCCTCATTTCCCTAACATGCTGTGCCTGCAAGGTGATGGAGGCGATGGTCGCCTCGCGGCTGTCCTTTACCTTGGAGGCGAGTGACCAGTACCCTGCTACCCAGGCTGGTTTCCGGCGCTTCCGGTCTACCACCGACCCCCTCCTTCTCCTTAGCCATGACGTGCAGGAGGCTTTCTCCCGGCGTCAATTTGTACTCGCCGTCTTTTTCGACCTCCAGAAGGCCTACGATACTACCCGGCGGAGCGCGGTCTTCGACTGCTTACGCTCCCTGGGTTTCGTAGGCTTTCTCCCTTCCTTTATTTATAACTTCTTGTCCGCCCGTTCTTTCCGCGTCCGCATCGGTTCTGCCCTCTCTGACCGCTTTCCGTTGGAGGAGGGTGTCCCTCAGGGTAGTGTCCTTAGCGTCTTGTGTTTCTCACTCGTGATGAACACAGTCGCTACGGTCCTGCCTACATCCGTTCGTAGCTCCATCTATGCCGATGACCTGGCTATCTATTGCTCTGGCCGCCTCCCGTCTTTGGCTGAACGTCGGCTCCAGCTAGCCATCAACGCGGTGGTTCGCTGGGCGTCCTCGGTTGGCTATGCTTTCTCACCCTCTAAGTCTTCCAGTATGCTTTTCCGTCCTCGGCGCCTCCGTCTGTCGCATACCTTCGCCCTTACCCTTGCCGGCACTCCTCTTCCCCTCGTCCCATCCGTTAGATTCCTGGGTATGACCCTCGACGGATTTTTCGGTTGGGTTCCACACCTTAGGCGGTTGCGGCAAACATCTCGCCGCACCCTCTCCCTTTTGGGTCATCTGTCCCACACGACCTGGGGGGTGGACAGGCGTACTCTGCTGCGCCTGTACACCTCCCTGGTGCAATCCCGTGTCGACTACGGCTGTGTGGTCTACAGCTCCGCCTCCTCTCCGGCACTCCGTATGCTGGATCCTCTTCTCCACCGTGGCCTTCGCCTGGCGTCGGGTGCCTTCCGCTCGTCCCCTGTCGCTAGTCTTCAGGTGGACTGTGGACACCCCCCCCCTGCCCCTTCGCCGGGGCCTTCTCATGGCGAAGTGTTACCTTCGCATCTGCCGCCTTCCGATGTCCCTACTCTTCTCCGCGATCTCCCAGGCGCTACCCCGGCCTGACACGTGGCATTTCGCTGTCTCTCTGGCCGAGATTTTCTCGTCCCTGGGGATCCCCCCACCCTCTATTCTGCCGTTCTCCTTCGATCTGTCGCCCCCCTGGCGGACCACCCTATCTGCCGTTGCCAGGTGCTCCGTGGCCTGCGTAAGGAGTCTCTTCCTGCCGTCCTCCGGTCTTCTTTTCTGGCCAATCTTCCCGTCCATTCGGACGACGTTCCCGTCTACACCGACGGCTCGCGCTCCCCTGCAGGTGTCGCGGCCGCCGTCTTCTCTCCGTCATTGTCACCTACCTCCCGGGGTATCCCCTGCCGGTTCAGGCCTCCATCTTTTCCGCGGAGCTCTTTGCCCTTCTGGAAGCCCTCCGTCTGGTATCGGGTTGTTCGCGGTCCTCCTGTACCATTTTTTCGGACTCGCTGAGCTCCCTTCAGGCGCTCGAGCGCTATGATTCCCGGACCCCCTCGTACGCCTTATTCAACAGGAGTACCATGTCCTGCACACCGTTCACCGGGTCACCTTCTGCTGGGTTCCCGCCCATGTTGGTGTTTCCGGTAATGAGGCGGCGGACCGCATAGCCCGGTCCGCCGCCTCGCTGCCTCCCTCCCCCGCCCGCTCCCCTTCTCAGACTATGTGCAGGTCTTTCGTTCCTTTTACGACCGCATGTGGCAACAGTCCTGGGACGATGCCACCGGAAATAAACTCTGGTCCATCCGCCCCCGTCTGTCATATTGGTGTCCTCTTTCCACCGCTCCAGACACAAAGAGGTCGTCCTTGCGCGGCTTCGCATCGGCCATACGCGCCTCACGCACGGTTATTATGTTCCGGCAGGAGGCTCCTCGTTGCTCCTCCTGCCAGTCGCCCCTCACCGTCTCTCACATCCTTGTGGAATGCCCCACCCTGTCGTCAGTACGTCGTCGCGCCTTCCCGTTCCTTTCTGATTTCCCCCTCCCCGAACGTTTACGCCTTATGCTCGCTGAGAGCCCTCTCTTCTCGCTTGACCGTCTTTTCCTCTTCCTCTCCCAATCTCGCATCCTATCTGAGCTTTAGGCGACTTCTCACCTGTAGTCCGCTGTTCTCCCTTTTCTAGTGCCTTTTCTCCGTCTCCGTTTCTCTTTCTCGTATTCCGCCTCGCCATGATATCCATGATATCCGCTACCATATAGCGGGAAGTGGCGGTAAACGCCCCACTACAAAAAAAAAATATATATATATATACACTACATGATCAAAAGTATTCGGACACCGCATGGTTTTGGGAAAAATTGTTTTATTATGGCATTTACTAACCAGTAGGTCCACCCTTTGCTTTTATTACAGCGTCAACACGTCGAGGCATACTTTCCACCAGTTTTCGGTAAGTCTGTGCAGGAATGGCTCGCCATTCCTCTTGCAGAGCTGATGCAAGAGATGCAAGTGAAGCCAGGCGTGGTGTGCGGTTTCGTATCCGTCGCTCCAGTTCGTCCCACATGTGCTCGATTGGGTTGAGATCGGGGCTCTGAGCAGGCCAGTCTAACAAATCCACCTTATTTTCACGAAACCAGTCCTGCACACGCCTTGCAGTATGGCAGGGAGCTCGATCCTGTTGAAACAAACAATGGCCATCTCCGTAGTATTGCCACAGTGTAGGGAGGGCCGAATTATCCAGAACGTCGAGATAAACGTCAGCGTTCATGGTAGTGGGTATAACAACCAACGGGCCGAGCCCTAGCCAGGAAAAACAACCCCATACCATGATGGACCCTCCACCGAACTTCACCGTTGGACGTACACAGTCAGGAAGAAGCCGTTCTCCGGGCTGTCGCCACACCCAAACACGCCCATCAGACTGGAAGAGTGAATACCGCGACTCGTCGCTCCAAAGAACAGTTTTCCAGTCCTCCACGGTCCAGGAACGACGGGAGACACACCAGGCCAAACGACGCTTGGCATTAACTTTTGTAATCAGTGGCTTGTGTACAGCTGCTCTACCATAATAACCGAGTCTGTGCATCTCTCTGCGGATAGTTACAGTACTAACGGAGGTACCGGATGCTCTTCCTACCTCCTCAGCGATGGAAGCGGCAGAGGACGTGCGGGACTTCTTGACATGTCGTACCAGACTTCTTCTATCACGTTCCGTCAGTTTGCGTGGTCGTCCGGAACGTTTTTTCGCGTTAGTTGCACCGTCGTGCTTCCATCTCATGATAACATCCGCTACAGTCGACTTTGGTATATCCTGTTTAGCTGCAATGTTTCGTATAGAAACGTTACTTAAATAACATCCGATGACGAGTCCACGTTGGAACTCGGAGAGTTCACGTCCGCGCGGCATGGCTTCACAACAGTTACTGATAACTTAACAGAACACCTCAGCATTATAGTTTTGCCACGCTTTTTCCCAGCATACCTTTCGGCGAAGGTGATATTTGCAGAAATGCGGATTTTCCGGGGTGTCCGAATACTTTTGATCATATAGTGTATATATATATATATATAAAATGTTATTTTGCTTACTGTATAAATTTACAAAATTGGAAAAATTTTGGGAACTCCTTTTATGCAATTTTGATTCTATGTCAAAGGAGGATCTTTTCTTGTTAGTGACGGGAGCATCAGGTATTTTTTAAATTCTGCTTTATATACTGTGATTTTATATTCTTATCACTTGGTAGAACTTTCAGGAGACTGATGAGACTGGAATTTTCTACATTATCTTCTACTCCACAAATGCTGCTGTCAGTATCAGTTCTTGACGAGCCTTTAGCACGGTTTTTCAACTGGGGATACAAATTAGATTTTTCAGGGATACACAGTGAGCTGATAAAATACCTGTTCTTCTCATTTCCTTTTCTTTTGGAAATGCATTTTTCAAAACATTGCAAGTTTATATTGTTTAAACTCGGTATACACATGCATTTTGTAAGTGGGAGTACATGAAAATACCTTGACTTTTCAAAAGGGACATACGGTGGAGAAAGGTTGAAAACCCCTGTTCTAGAAAGTTCTTCAAAGAATTTGCAGATACCTTCACGTGTGTCAGTAAGGATATTAGACTCTGCACACTCACTGTTTTGTGCATCTGTAGGTCCACCTTGAGTCTCTTAACTCCCTCAACACTTGCGCTGTTACCAGTTTTGCGAGCACAACAATCATTTCTTCAATTATCCAACTCTTGGTTGTAACTTCATCTTTCCGAAATGGAGTTTTAAATTTCTGATTTAAAATAGAGGCAAAGACAAAGCATTTTCTTTCTTGAACATTAGTAAATTTAGTGTCATTTGCACACAAAACTTTTTTCAACTTCTCTTTTTAGCTTTTTTTTTTTATTACTGGTGTCTGGATGAGGTCTATTCCAATTACCGGTACCAACCCTTGCTTTTTGTTGTTAATTTCAAGGCCAAGAAATTGATTTGAGGTAAGTACAGTATAATTTGAGTATTTGTATCTGTCTCACTGCTTTAGCTTCAGACTTTTCCTTACTATCCAGCTAGATACCTGGTATCCAGCAAAAAACTGCCAGATATCCGGCAAACCCCCAATCTCCGCCCATAAAACCTTCAAAGTTGGACCATTTGTGGTTATTTTGCGTGTGTGCACACATGTACGCACGCATGCTTTAAATTAAATATTGTACATAGGCTGGTGGTGTACACATACAGTGAATTAATCACAAAACAGATGCCTCAGTCACTGTACAAAACATACCCATTCCTTCATTACAGAAATATAAAAACTTTACTCAATCGGAAATTTATTAAAACATTTAACTTCAACTGATTCAACTAGATTGATCCATCTATCTTGTATCTCTGTCTGTCTGGATTTATTAATCTATCGTATTGTCACAAATACTGTAAGATGTCAATGGTCAAGTCAGCTTTTTGTGTTCGCAAATACTTCATTGGCAAATTGGACTTCATTTATGTTTACGACATAAATTAAGTATTTGTGAACATGAAGAACCTGACTCGACCATTGACATCTATAGTATTTGTGACCTGATTTTTGCTTATGATACATCATCTTGTGATGATATACAAGTGTATAAAGCTTTGTCAATTTATGTGCAGTAGTTCAAAAGTTATGATGTGGAATGAAAGTCCATGTATAGACAGACGGAAGACAAGTGCAGTCCAGCATGATCTGTCCAATTATATCATGTTGGAGATATAATTACAAAAGCTTTCCAAATATGCAGCAATTGGAATGGTACCTTTCTGAATTAAGGTATTTTTCCATAAGAGTTTACGACGACGACGAATATGTTACACCAGTGAATAAAAACTATACAAAGCTCAGTTAACTTTAAAAGTCTTAGCCAGTCAAACATTTTTAAAAATTTTATAAATGAAGTATTAGCTTAAAATATTCCCTACTTTACTCTCCACAGCTTCAATGTACGACTAAAGGACTATGTGAAATGCATTTAAAATTCCCCGACATTCCTAAGAATTAAATTTTAATTTCCCTCCTACCTTCATGACCTTCTCATAATGAGGAACGGACTCCTGTATATCATCCAGCATAACTCCCCCAAGGCCCTTCATATCATGCTGTCTGAGGAGCTTGAGAAGACTCTTCCGATCTCTCACAGGAAGTGGTGGTTTGAATATGTATTTTCCATCCACTTCACTCACTTTGGGATTGTTTGGAAGTGCATCTGTTATCAGCCACTATTAATTCAAAGAAAAAATATTTCGACCTATCGGCATTAAAATTTAAAACCTACTTAATTAAAAAATAAATAAATAAGCATTTAATGCGTAATATACCGGGTGTCCGAGAATTATCTGTACAATTTTTGGCTGTTATTAAAAGTCAACCATGAAGTGTAGAAATTCCAGTGTTGTCCCATTTTACAGAGAATCTCTAAGTTTTTTCTGATACCACGTTTTGACAAGTTTTTTAGAAATGTACGCGGGTGACAGACATTGATGATTTAAAAGCAAGACTCGCAGCTGCTATTGAGCGAATTGATGTGGATATGCTGCAGCGTACATGGCAACATTTGGAGTATTGATTGGATGTTTTGCGAATCACTAATGGTGCACATATCGAATGTTTGTAACAACGTTACTTTAATAAAAGAAACTTTTGAAAATACAGATTCTAAATAATCTTGTTTAAGAACTTTACGTGTGTTATCAAGAATTTTATTAAAAGATGAAATTGTACAGATAATGTTCGGACACACTGGAATTTCTAAAAAACTTGTCAAAACTTGGTATCAGAAAAAACTTAATGAGATTCTCTGTAAAATGGGACAACACTGGAATTTCTACACTTCATGGTTGATTTTAATAACAGCCAAAAATTGTACAGATAATTCTCGGACACCCTGTACTTAGAGTATATAAAGTATAGCTACTAACTACTTTTAAAACTTGGATCAGATTATTATACAGTATTCTAAATAGATAGAAAATATACTTCGCATTTTGTCTTTATTGGCTCCAAATGCCTCGTGTCCTACCTGTCTATTCCGCTGTCCTACATTCAGCTGGTTTGTTTCATCTAAAATTTCCTCAATAGACAAAGGATGAATTTCTCCATCCTGGTGTCTGGTTCTCATATGTCGAACAATTCTTGCCAAAACACCAAATTTAAACTGACTCCCACCGGACATCGTCTTGTAACTAAGAGCAAAAGTAAGTTCAGATAAAAAAAAATATGATTACAAAACAGCTCTATTATGAACCTACAAAATAATTTATAAAGACCACTGTTAAATTTATTTTATATTTACCTAATATTTTTTACCAAATATTTCATCTACAATGTAAATAATAGCCTAAACTGAAATCTACTAATCTGATTTAATAATCTACCACAGGCCATAATAATAATATCTTTCGTTTGAACAATGAGAGTCCAGTATTAATATGCTCTCATTTAAGTTGGCTCACATTAAATGTGCTCTCTCATAAAAAACTGGAGCATGAGACAAATAAATACAGATCTGAATGTGGAGGATGATCACCCATCAACTACTGAACAGCCTCATCATCACTTAACACCATGTGCTACATTGTAGGTACATCATAACATCGCTTCTTGCTAGATCAACAAAGTTAAGCGATGTTGGATCTGGGTACTAGTTGAATGGGGGACCATCCTCCGTGTCCAGATGATGCAGCAACCCATGATTCGGATCCCACGTAAAGCTGTAGTTCCCCTTCGTCATATAACCTTAGACATTTGTAGAGGAGGTTAAACGACAAGCACAGTCTTTGTGTACTTAATAAAAAATTTTCAAGTGTTGAAGATAACTTAAAGGAAGTTGAACTTGATGATTCTCTGGATTCCATGGAAAAATTAAACAATCATATTAAACATTAAATTTTTATATGGTTTATGGGAGGAGATTGCAGACACCGATCGACCAGGATAGTACTCCAGGGGGATGTCAGACAGGAGACAGGCAGTGCTAAACTCCCCTTTCTCCTGTCACTGTCCTCCTTACTCCTTAGCTGGTCTTTTTCCGTGTCTCATCTATCCTGTGAGCAGTCCAGCATGCTCTCAAATGCACACTTCTTCCACTATTCTTCACTACGCATGCATCTTGCATACACCACCACCTTTCAAAATTAAAAAAACAAAATAGCATTGACCTCAAGAGCCTCAGAGTCTCCTGGAGAGGGGACCATAAATGTCCCCACTTCTGGCTCCTTTGTTGCCAATATTGGGAATGCAGACCTGGGCAGCAGGGCTGGTTCTGCTACTGCCCATTCAAGATGTTCTGGGCCTCCGCCTCATTCACTTTTCATGAACTTCTGCAACATTCGTGGCCTCCTCAAATTTTCAATCTGTTGACCACCACCTCTCCTCCTCCTCCAAACTTCACCTTCTCTTCCTCACTAAAACTCAGGTGTCTGGGATGACTGACAGCAACCCCTTTTCTGTACCCTCCCACTTTCTCTATACTCAATTTCATTCCAAAGATATGGATGTTGCATATATGTATGCAATAACTTAACTTGCTCTCATATTCCCAAACTTGAATCCTCTAAATTCTACACCCTCTGGCTACAGCTTACATGCCAATCTCATACTAAATACAAATGCATTGCCTACCTTTTTAATAATTCTACTGATTACCCAAAATTCTTTGGCTCCCTCACTTTTGAAGTGGAATACATTCTATTCCACTTTCCTTTTGCTGAAGCCTCCATTTTAGGAGATTTCAATGTTTACCAATATCTTTGGCTTTCCTTCCGTTTCACAGTCATCCCTGGTGAACTAACTTACTTCTCTATCTTGAATGACCTAGAGCAGATTGTACTGCACCCTACTCATATCCCTGACTGACTTGGAGATAGGCCCAAATTCTAGATTTATTTCTCATCACTCATCATCCTCCTTACTGTCAAACTGTAAAATGGGCTCCTCCAACCACAATCTCACATCTGTTTCCTGTGCTATAAGCTCCAGTTCAGCCTTTGGATCCTCCCAAGAGAAGACGTCTTTGGCATTTTGGCATCGCTGATTGGGAGGCCCTTAGATGTACTAGTACTTCTCTGATTTCCTATGGAATGTTTACTGCTTCCATGGCCAGGGCCCCTCCAGTTCACTGAGCACATCATGGAGGCGATTCTCAGGCATGGAGGCGTACATTTCATATTCTATTCCTACTACTAATGCAAAAATACCTTGGTTTAGTGTTACTTGTTCTAATGCTATCCACAAGAGAGAGGAGGCTTTCAGAAGGTTCCATCACCATCCAACTCCTGACTCTCACTTAACTTATATTTCTGCCCAGAATCATGCAAAATCTGTTCTTTTACTTGCCAAAAATTCCTTCATCAGACAATGTGAAAACCTATCCAATTCTAATTCCTCTCTCTCTTTCTGGCACCTAACCAAGAACCTCTCCAACTTTACTACTTCTTTCCCTCCTCTTTTCCATTCCAATGGCTCAGTTGCTGTCTCTTCTTCTGATAAAGCTGAACTCACTAGTATGCTTTGATATAAGTCACTTGTTAGGCTTCATCTAGAATATGCTGTACAGTTTTTGGTCACCCTATATGAAGAAGGGTATAGAAATGGTAAAAAAAGTTTAGCATTGCACAACAAAGCTTATTCCAACCTTATGTAGTAAACCATATCAAGACAGATTCGAAGAGTTGAATTTGTATACACTTGAAACTCACCATTTGAGAAGCAAATTAATTCAGTTGTTCAAAATTTTAAATAGTTTTGATAATGTAAATTATGAAAATTTCTTTAACATGGATGGGAGGAACATTATGAGAAACAATGCTTTTAAAATTAGGGGTAAAAGATTTGAGACAAATGTTGTGAGGGGCTTCTTCACCTGTAAGAGTCGAGAGGTGGAATAGCACCCCCACAGGGGTTATGGCAAGCATTTCAATTAATATGTTTAAGAACAGGTTGGATAGGTATTTTAGTAGCATCAATTTGCATTAAAGGAGGAGTAAATTGGGGATGTGACTTTTTAGTTACAAAATACACACTCAGTACCATACTTATTTCAGTACACCAGAGATATTTATGTTGATTAAAGTTGCAATTTAAGTTCTACACTGACGAAAAGTTTCAAGAGTTAAAGAATGAAATTTCAGGCAGTCCACGCAGGAAGGGTAAGGTGTGAATGGGTTAATTCTGCTTACTGCAATGTCATTAAGTAGCTATGAGGTCCCTCACCCCATAATCTTCAGGGTGAAACTTCTGACTTCCTCTCATTTGGGAGTCAAAATACAAACAAGCCTACAAAGGGGGGTTTAAAGGGGAAGTTAGTTGAGGTGAAGTTGGGGATGATGTTCCCTTTTGATTGTAAATGTAGTTGGACTGGTCAGGTCTGGCATCAGAGTACTGGGAGTTCTCAAAATTTTTGTGTGTTTCTAAAATGGTAATTCTTGGGAATCCAAACCTCCAAATAGCTATATTAAAATATTTAGGGGGAACTCCTTCTTTCTTATCTTTTTTTTCCCCCCATTATTAAAAGGGTGCTGCTTGAGGGAGGGATAGTTAAAATATAGTAGTAGTAATGTTCCATTTGTCAATAAAATGTAGGTGGTGGTGCTGCTGGTTGAGTCTGGTTTCAGAGCAGTGGGAATTCTATGATGATACCCTATTGGTAGAGAAGGGAAGCTTGGTGGGACCTCTCAGGAGCCAAAACCTCCAAATAGATGTTTTCAGTTTTAAGAATGCTGTAAGGGTTGGTACGAAATAATGCCTCTTATTTTTCATTTTATATTTATATATACACAGTATATTTATTTACAATATATTTGCCACATTTGTGTGTATATATATACTCCGTAATTTTCATTGTAATTGGAATCATACTCGTATTTAGTGAGAAATAAAATAAGAGGCATTACTTTCATACTGCCCTTCATACTTTGGTTTACAGCGTAGGAATGTTCATATTTTTAAGGTAAATCATAGAATATCAAACTTAGCTACAGAAAGTTTTATAGTTTTATATAGAAAGAGCAATGTTCCCTTTTGCAATAAATGTAGTAGGTGCTGGCTGGGTCTGGCTTCAGAGCACGGAGTTTTCAGATGAAAGCAAGCTTGATGAGACTTCTTGGGAATCAAAACCTCTAAATAGTAATACTCAATCTTCAGGGAAGCTACTTAGAGTGGAACGTCAGTTTTAAAGTGTATATCAAAATTTCACACAAAAAAAAATAAAAAATAAATAAAAAATTATGTAGCTATATTATGCTTATTACTCCCCATCATGCGTGGGGAATTCTTAAATTGTAGTCCTCCTCCTGCATCTAGGTAATTCCTACGTGAAGGATGCAGTATAAATTACTACATGATAAATCTTCAGTACAGTGGCTTAAAAATTCCTTGAAAAAAAAGGCATGGAGTAGATTAGATTAAGTTTAGTATTTGTGTTATTCTTTATTTTGCATCATATTAATGCGTAACTGAGTACGCAAGATAAGTATGTGCATGAAACTATTCTCCTCATACTTTTTCCTACTTTCCTACAAATCTTTTACCACTATTTTCTGTCAGCAGTGGCTGGCAGAGGAGGAGAAAGCCTTGTTTGTGCTACAGGGTGTCCATAAATTCACACATCATAGGAAAATACATTTAGTTTATTTATTTGTTCAAAATGATTCCCACCAATCTCAAAACATGTTTGTAAAACAAAAAAGCAGGTTTCTTTGAATGTTCATTCCTCAATGTATTTGGCCTGATGGAGACATAGATATGCACTGCTTATGTTCCTATGATGCGTGACTTTATGGACACCCTGTATACTTTATTATTACTGTACTACCATTCCTGTGTAAAAGTTTTACATGTCTATAAATGTAAGCATGGTATAAGTTTTCAGCAGTTTTTTTCATTGCTATTTCTAACTTTTCTACTTCCTTCTTGGGCTAGTCTAGAGTGGACTTTAGGGTCTTTGTTAGCCTATAACTCTGTAACTCATGACACATATCTCCAACTGAGGCTTTGAAGGTTGTATTGTGTTAGGCCATTAAATAGTTAGGTACTACTAATCCAGCCTAACCTAACCAAACCTTATCTAACTCAATCTATTTTTCAACAATAAAAATGTTTCTAGATTTTTTATAATTTTTTTTTAATATTTTGAGGTACCAAAAGTGTTACCTCACAAAAACATTACCCCACTACATCTGTGAATTATCATACACTCAATTTTACTTACACCTAGTTGCCTGCATGAGCATGCACGTACACACGCGCACATATACACACATTATGTATGATTAGTCACACAAGAGAAAGTGCCATTAATAATTTTTTTCTATGCCATGCAATTTTTCAATACTTTTTCTATTTTAGTCAACAAAAATTCCTCGAAGCACTATTCAATCAATGAATTAGTGCAGTCCATTCACAATCAAATGCAAAGTTTATAGAAAAATTATATTACTATGTCACACTGAGTAAAATGCAATGTTATTTTTGTTCAATAAAACTTAGAGCACTAAGTATACAGTATTTTTTATCCCCTTTGGGTGTTTGTTACATCTTCAATGAACCAGAAGAACTGGCATTTCAACTCTTTTGGCCAAAGCTGTATATTACTTAAACCAGTTTGAAATTGGATTTCTAACTTATTTAAGTGTGTACTGATTAGGTTCTTGCATGCTTAAAAACTTTTGATCAGTATCAATTCTATTTGTACAGTATACTGACCAATTCTGAAAAACATTAATCCCAGTTGACTAAATTTAAACATGGACCATGGCAGTTTTAAATCTAATTAGTGAGTAACTAGATTTAAATAAGCACAGTTACATAAATGGGCACATTTTAAGAGTGTCTCTTCATGTACAAAGGTCTTGCAATTATATGATGACAAATCAAACAACCAATGAATGCTCTATCAATATGGTAGAGCTAGGGGTGATATAAAAGATAGGACAGTACAATTATTATCTAAATTATCTAAAAGAGGTAGGCCTATCCAGTGTTAAAAATGGGGTGTTATAATCAAAACTTACATGAAACAAAGAAATGTTCAGACAATTATTGTCAAACTTTACAATTCTGAAAACACAGTGAGCACAGGGAAATAACATGTGGATAAATACTTCCCAGTGTTATCATAGGCTACATGCAGTATGTACTACATATAAAATTTAGATAACCTATGCTTCTTTAAAAAGGGATCTCAAATGTTACTATAATTCAGGGTTGGCAAAAACCCAACTACCCAGCAAAAAACCAGTTGGGTTTTTGCTGGGTATTTGCCAACCCTGCTATAATTACCAGCTTTGAATTGGCTCCTACAACCAACTGGCTCAAAGTTTTGGCACTAAAATGAAACTGTTAATTCTGACCAAGTTTGAAAATATTTTTTATTTTAAAATCAAAAGAACAGTCAAACTATTTAGAGTATTCAGAAATATGATGAGTATGTATATGTAGCTGTAGTAGTTTTGAGAACCAAATTTATAAATTAGAAGGAATGATCCAAATAGTTAAAATGTGAACTACAATTATGGTTTGAGGAGTAGCTGGGCCTACACAACAAAAAAAATCTTACAAGTCTTTTTAAAGAACAGGAGTAGCCCACATACGACGATTCTTTAGGGTAGTAAGCTCCAGAAATAAATAGCTAACTCAAAGACATAGCCTATCCTCTAATGCCTATGAAAGAAGATTTGTTAATTCAATTTGGGAATACAATACCAATAAAGCTCCATGCATACAACCTATATCACTCTGAGGAAACCTCAGTGGAATAAACCAAAGGACTTAATTTTACTATAACTAACTTTCCAAACCTAGGTTTCAATTTTATGCCTGACCTTGTGACATCTTGAGTAGATGGAGTTGGTTTGGCCTTTTTCTTGGAAGGTTCATTTATGGGAGCTTCTACTCTCTTCTTTGATTCAACACTGCAAGTTCAAAATATGAATTACATTGGGAAAATTAACCTAGTATGGTATGTGATTCAGTGCTAGGTAGACAAGACTGGAATAATAACCACTCAACCATCCATATACAATTATTATACATACAGTACATATATTGGAATAATAACCACTCAACCATCCATATACAATTATTATACATATAGAGTACATATATATACAGAGTTCCCACACAAATCTGGAATTCATTTTCCAGGACTTAATTCTTTACCTTTCACAAAAACAAAGGCCAAAAGTTTTAACAGCAAGGGGCAACCACACCTTGCTGGAAGAACAAATAAGTGAAGATGTGAAGTGTATGCAACCTAAAAATTCCTGAAACTCTACCCCACCCCCTGTTGGAGCAGCTTTGTTTATAAGCAAAATCAAATAATCCAATCTAAAGAAAAAAAAAGAACAAATCTAGCACAAAACAAACCTGCCTCAACCTCCTTTCAGGATGCCCCTTACACCATGCAGGAGAACCAGTGGACATTATTCTAAAATATAGGCCCCCAGCCCACATGGAGCTCCAGATTTTGACATCTCAGCAAATTAGAAGACTGCCTTAGTGCTAATACTGACATTCTACCACATGACATAGCTGCCTCCAACAAAATTCCAAGGCTTTTCCCAGACAAGAAATTTGTCCAGATTTTCCAGGGCTGTGGGTACTATATATATATATATATATATATATATATATATATATATATATATATATATATATATATATATATATACTCGAACCCCATTAATTTGCACTCCATTATTTTGTACTTTGGGTTAATTTTGTACATTTCTTCGACCCTTCAAAATATCTGAGGAATTTCGAACCTTTTGGTACTGTACCAATGTACAAATAATCTGATAGTTGTACGAATTGTACCCATGTGGCCCATGGAGGCCTTCATGTTGTCACATGCAGTCTGTGTGTGTGTGTGGGCCTACTGAGGTTGCCAATTACTATTTTTTCTCCTACTTTGTAGGAATTTCTAAACTGACTATATTTTAGCAATCAGGAGTATGCTATGAAAGTATCAAATATTCTAAGATCATGCTAGAAAAGGTAAATTTCCTATAAAAAAATTTTTATGCAAAACCACTGAAAATCACAGGAAATGTGGTAAATAAGGCATGGAATTGTAGATTTGGTCTCCTAGTCAAGGGATTACATTGCACCACTTTCTTACAACAGTATGGAAAAGTACATGCCTGGAATCTGAAATTATTTTGTGGCTATTCAGAATAAGATAGTTACCACCACTATGATGTAATGTTGTAAAATTCTCAGGAATAATCTTTAGGAGAATATTCTCGAGAATTTTTGAGAATTTTCTTTTTTAGAATATCTGAGAGGTTTTTCAACTATTCCGATACAACTTAACTTCAGTTCCTGTCAAAATGGAGAAATTCTAAGTCAGACGTGAATGATAGGATGAGTCAATAAATAAATAAATTAACTAATGCAAAAAATTTATTGAATCATTGTATAAAGACTGTATTTCAATTCAAAGTACAGTATTTACCAGGGCATGGGCGCCCGCAGGTAGGGGCAAAGGGGGCGCTTGCCCCCCCCCCTGGAAATGCCAAGAAAATATTTTCTAAGAAAATATTTATATCCTAAACTTGCTGAAAAGTATCCAACTGCCTCCTAAAGGGTGAAAATTTTTATTTGTGTGTATGATAAAAGGTTGCTACCTTTTTATTTGTTCAGAAGTCCCCCCTTAAAATTATCATGTGCATTGTATGTATATACAATATATATTTGCATTTTCCATTACAGAAAATGCAACACTAAACTTGCTTAGAATTAACCTGCTGGTTCCTAAGGGGTCAAAAGTTTTTTGCTTGCTCCGGTCCCTACCTATTAATACATTAAATTTTGCCCCCCCTTGGAAAAAATCCTGCGGCCGCCCATGTACCAGGGATAGCAGTGATTAAATCAAAATGATTTAATCACCTGATTAATTCAATTGATTTTTTTATGAAAATATCATTTTTTATTTTTTCTAAATTATATAGAAATTAATGAAAAATATCAGACAAAACACTTTAGAAACAAATAAAAATATCCCTTGTAATAATTAAGTGTTCAATTTCAGTTTTTCAGTATAATAGCTTTTTTATGAAAAAATCATGATTTTTTGAATTATTTGATTTTTTCAAAACTATTAATAAAATATATCACACAGAACAGTTTAGAAAGAAAAAATATCCCTTGTAATGAAGTATTCAATTTCAGTTTTTCAGTATAATAGCTAATAAATAAAAAAACAGATTTTTATGAAAAAATCATTTTTTTTATTTATTTGATTTTTTTCAAAATTATATGGAAATTAATAAAATATATCATACAAAACAGTTTAGAAACAAATAAAAAATATCCCTTGTAATTAAGTGTTCAATTTCAGTTTTTCAGTATAATAGCTTTTTTATGAAAAAAATATTTTTTTTTTATTTATTTGATTTTTTCAAAACTATATAGAAATTAATTATTGGTTACCCTGGAATTTACTCTGATTCTGACAAAATTATTTCTGATTCTGACTCATCATTGCCTCATCGGCTTCTTTGTCTATTTCTTCTTCCTCCTTCTGCTGCTGCTGTTCTTCTTTTTCTTGATCTTTGCATTCTTCTATATACTTCTCTGGAACATGAGACTTTTCTGGGCTATCCCAATAGTGGATAAATCCAGGTTAAATAGACAGATAAACAACATGGTCATGTCTTCAATTTGCATAAAACTTGGTCTGGGGGCATTTTTTAGTGAAAAAAACAAATTCCCAAATTTTTTTGAAAATCAGTCAAATAGGTCAAAATTTAGGGTCGGGTCAAATTTTGGCCAAATCGTGACCTAAGAATTTTTTAAATCCCTGTATCTCGGCTTCTGATTGTCGTAGCTTAATAAACTTTATAAAGATGGAAGCGGAATGAGCTCTAGTTTCCAAAAATGGTACTTTCATTGGGATAATTTAATAAAAACACACTTAATTTTGAAAAAACAAAAACATTTCAGGATTTGACATTGAAGGGATCAATTTTTAAAAAAATTTTATTGAAGAAAAAATGTTGCCTGAGCAAAGATCTACCATAATCAACAATAAAAAGTTAGCTTACAGGACATTATATAGCTTAAAACTTATTTTATTAATGCTGGCTTCATTTTTTATTTTTCTATTTTCATATTTTAATAACTACCTATATATTGAAAGATACAGGTGTATCTAAATATCTACCTAAATAACTTAAAAAAATGCCAAAAAATAAGAAATTACAGGTAATCCTCACTTAACATTGTCCCAGACAACGTTGTTTTGCTATAACATCGCTAATCTTTTGATACCAATAATTCCATTAACGTCACGATCATTCGTCATAATGCCCTTTTTTCCAGTGATTTTTTTGCTATAATGGCTTCTAAGCACCCAAGTGATAGTGCTTCTTCTTCTAAAAAGAAGCAACACAAGACAATTAGTATTGCTACGAAGGTAAAAGTGCTAAATCACTTTGATAATGGCGAATGTGCTATGGACATTGGTGTGGCATTGGGTCTGACTCCCACAACAGTGCATACCATTCAGAACAGTCATGATAAAATTAAGGCGAGTGTACGAAGTGGTACTTTGTTGAGTGCATCTAAAACTCGTGCTCGTGGTTCTGTAATTGAAAAGATGGAGAGGCTGCTGGCTATGTGGATTGAGGACCAAAATCAATGAAATGTTCCTGTGAGCCTCATGATAATCCAGCACAAGGGCCGATCTTTGCATGAGGATTCAAAGGCAAGTGAGGGGGAAGGATCAATGGAGACTTTTACAGCCAGCAGGGGATGGTTTCAATGGTTTAAGCAATGGTACAACTTCCACAACATCAAAATGACTGGTGAAGCTGCCAGTTCAGATACCCTTGCTTCCGAGGCATTCCCGAGTGAGCTCAAGGACATGATCAAGGAAGGAGGGTACTCACCGAAGCAAGTATTTAACGTGGATGAGACCAGTCTCTAGTGGAAGAGGATGCCTGAAAGAACATACATCTCTCAGGAAGAGAAAAGAGCTCTAGGATTTAAAGCAGCAAAAGACTGCTTGATGACGCTGCTGGTGACTTCAAGCTGAAGCCTCTGCTCATTGCGTGCTCCACCAACCCACATGCCTTGAAAGGATATTCAAAGGATCACCTTCCTGTGATTTATAAGTCAAATAAGAAGGCATGGGTAACCAGCGCCATATTTAACCAGTGGCTGAATGTATATGCTGCCCCTGCACTGAAAGATTATTATGCCAAGAACTTGGATTTTAAAATTCTCCTCCTCCTCGACAATGCTCCAGCGCATCCTCCCAATCTCAACAACTTGCATGACAACATTCGAGTTGTCTTCCTGCCTCCCAACATGACAGCGTTGATTCAACCCATGGACCAAGGCGTTATCTTAGCATTCAAGGCTTATTATCTACACTATACAATGGATCAACTCCTCAAGGCTACGGATGGTAAAAACAAGCCTATGATCCGAGAGTATTGGCGAGGATACACCATCCTTCATGCAATTGACAACATGAGCAAGGCATGGGAAGCAGTGTCGGAAAGCTGCTTGAATGGTGTGTGGCGTAAGTTATGGCCAGTGTGTGTCAACGACTTCACTGGATTCTCAGATGTGGTCCCATCCCTGAATAGGGATATCGTCGGCTTGGCAAGGGAGGCAGGATTTCACGACTTAGAAAGTGAAGACATTCAGCAGGTCTTGGCATCCCACACAGAGAAGCTGACGAATGAAGATCTGCAAATGCTTGCAGAACAAAGCCCTGAGGAAGCCACCGCAGAAGATGATGACAGAGAACCTCAGCGACTGCTCACAACGAAGAGGATGGCTGAAGCATTCGACATGATTCAGCAAGCAATGCAGATCTTCGCTGATGATGACTCGAACAGAGAATGCAGCTCAAATGTTGCCTGCATGGTCGAGGACAGTATTCAGTGTTATACCAAAATCTATAATGAAAAGAAAAAGAGCACCAAGTAGTGATGCAAGTCGTTTTTTATTGTGTCATTTTTTTTGTCATTTTTTTTTGTTTAAAACGGTCTTTTTTTTTTTATTGTTTTAAACTTATTCCATATTTTTCTTCCTTTAATCTAATAAATATATTAGTATTACCTATAATTTACTATACTACCATGCTTATACGGTTATACCTAGTATATATAGTCATCTTTTAGAAAAACTGAATCACGCAAAAAGTATATAATAGAAAGGAAAAACAAACCCTCATTTTTTATATGTATATATATTTTTTAACTAGAACATAAAACATTCTTCTTTGTTTCAAACAATATACATACCGTAAAATTCGGTGTACAAGTCGATGTTTAAAGCCTTAATAAATATCTTTAAATTTTAGGGTCGACTTATACAACAAGTATGAAATCAGAACCTTAATCCAAGAGAGGTAAACTGGTGCACATGATCAAGAATGAGCTCAAATACAGATATTGAATTACACTTTATTTATTAAAAACAGTTAAAAGGTTAAAAGACAATAAAAAACCTTAAAAATTTTGTTAAGATTAGGATCAAGGTCGCCATATGTATCTGAATCTGAATTGGAATCGCTTAAATTGTTTACTGCATCTTCTTCGTTATCACTATCTCTCCACAACAAATCATCTTCCATCCCATCCATTTGATTACTAATCCCACATTTTTTGAATGAATGGTTGGTTGGTTAGTGGAGGAGTGGGGGATCGACTTATACAAAGGATATATCTTGAAACACGAATTTCTTGACTAAAATCTTGGGTCGACTTATACACCAAATTTTACGGTAATTGTGATTGGCAAGAGTACCAGTATATATGACGCGTTCGGTGGAGAAGGGGCGAACGCCACAAAATTCGAAAAATGAGTTTTTTGTTGTATAATTATCCTTTAAAACCTTTGCTTTACTA